>CM017323.1:23480546-23535613 GCA_006937295.1 Carpinus fangiana
GTAACCGCATTGACACCCCTACTTTTTATTCTTTCATATCTCTTCCTTCACAACTCATTTTCATCACCTCTCTCTTCCTTGCATTTTCAAATATTATATGAAAATATAATAAATATTCAGCAATTTTCTATACGACCACGACAACAAAATAACAACTTTTTTAAAAACATTTTCCCACCAAAAAAGGGTTTTCTTTTTTTTTTTTAATGATGTTCGTTTTCATTTGTATTTTTGTTTTCTGTTCTTAATACAAATACATTAATAAATAACTCGAAACAAAAAAACTACTCCTCAAAGTACAAAAATAAATATTATTTATATCACATCATAACATCTTAAATATGTTATTTGATACCTTTCCAAAAAAATCACTTTGACGCTCTTTATAATGAGATTACTTCGTTGATAATCTTCTGGAAAACTGTTTACAAGGAAATCTTTTATTGTTTTATGTTTTATTAATTTTTTTTTTTTTTTGGTGATATTTAAAGCAAAGGAAAAGGAACCAAATCGGTGATTGAGAGTCTTCTAGAAATTTACTAACCGCTAGGGTGGTTACGGTTAGCGGTTAGTGTCACTAACCGCTAACCGTAACCGCATTGACACCCCTACTTTTTATTCTTTCATATCTCTTCCTTCACAACTCATTTTCATCACCTCTCTCTTCCTTGCATTTTCAAATATTATATGAAAATATAATAAATATTCAGCAATTTTCTATACGACCACGACAACAAAATAACAACTTTTTTAAAAACATTTTCCCACCAAAAAAGGGTTTTCTTTTTTTTTTTTAATGATGTTCGTTTTCATTTGTATTTTTGTTTTCTGTTCTTAATACAAATACATTAATAAATAACTCGAAACAAAAAAACTACTCCTCAAAGTACAAAAATAAATATTATTTATATCACATCATAACATCTTAAATATGTTATTTGATACCTTTCCAAAAAAATCACTTTGACGCTCTTTATAAAGAGATTACTTCGTTGATAATCTTCTGGAAAACTGTTTACAAGGAAATCTTTTATTGTTTTATGTTTTATTATTATTTTTTTTTTTTGTGATATTTAAAGCAAAAGAAAAGGAACCAAATCGGTGATTGAGAGTCTTCTAGAAATTTCAAAATGATTCCTTGATTTGAAAACCACAATGGGAAATGATTTGGAAATTTCTGAGATATGTGTGAAACTGTGAACGAAAGGATTCCGCAATCACCTTTCTATTTATTCTCATTCTAGGAAGATCACGTGGCATGGACCATAATTTCTCATTCTAGGAAGATCACGTGGCATGGACCATAATGGATAAATTTGTCTTCAACTTTAATTTTCATCTGATACATTAAATTATCGATTGACAATTATTTAATCAATATTTTAACATGCTAAATATTTAATTGAAATGAGAATAATTGACTGAGTTAGAGTTCGAATTAAGTCCTTTGGATATCATGTATGAACAGAATACAAGTATTTATAATACAGTTTTATTCAATCTCATAAGCATGCTAAATTTCATCCTCATTTTAAAATAATTTTAATATAAATTCCTTATGTGCCTTTTGGTCAATCTTATTGGTAGCAAACAAAAATGCTAAAGCATAAAAGATGTGAAGATAAGAAAATAGTGGATCGCTTGGTGCATGGGAAATATGCTTGGCACAAAGATCACATTCACAACAGAACAGAATGGCTGCAATTAGAATCTACTCGTACCATTCTGCACTAAAAAAGGGCTTTTCCTCGTTACTTTCTGAGAGTAAAATATTAAAATAAATAAATAAGTTATAATTGGGTGAGTGATATTTCCTGACCTTCTTCACCTATTGTATGCCTTTTTACATATTTTCTTATAAAAATGTAATTAAAACTATTATATCGTTTCGAAGAAGTAAGTCAATCGGTTGAGACCACACTTTATGAAGTGGATGTCACTAGTTCAAATTCTCCTCCCTCCTCTTGTGTAGACATGTCAAAAAAAAAAAAAAACTACTATATCTTGTAGGGTTTGACTATAATTCCAAAAGTTCCACCCTTTTTAGTTTAATCGCCAAATTGGGATTTTCAATAATTTGTTGTCTAAATTGTCAAGCAATAACTGTGAGAGTCTATGTTGAACCCACCTATCCAAGTAAGTGTTTAGGCAGCCCAAAATTATTCTGGCAAGTGAGTTCCACATGGGTTCTCTTTATATATATACCCTCAACAAACATAAGAAGAATTAATCAAAGAATTGATTGTGAGTGTCAATAATTGTAAGATAAAAGATGAACTTTTTACACGCAACTAATCACAAGATTATACTAATTATTACACGGGTAAAACCCGATCACTTGGGATGTTCTTTATATTCATGTGGCTGCAAATTATTAGTCATGATGACTACACACAACCAAGAATTGAGTTAACCTTATCATTGCCTTATATAAATGTGTACTCATGAAAAGGTGACTAGAGAAAGTGGATATATATATGCCATTGATAATGAGAATCTGGGGTTTCTTTCTTAACCTTTAGTAAAGCTTTTTGATTCCCTCTGTGTGCCTGTGGACCATCTGTAAATGGGCCGATATTTAGGCCCAAATATCGACTCAAAGTTTGGACTTTGAACGTTGCTCAACCGGATTTAAGCCCGACCCAAGATTCGGAACATATTAGTTTAAACAGCTAGCGGCATGCCTGCCGCCCATTTTTAGAAGAGTCCCATGAAACGCGAAATCGCAAGGCTGGTCACGGATGGGTTCTACAAAGAAGCCCTTTCCTTGTATTCTCAATACCACTCAGCCTCACTCCCTCCTCACAATTTCACCTTCCCTCCTCTCCTCAAAGCCTGTGCCAAGCAAAAATCGGTTCCACAAGGGCAAATGATCCATGCCCATCTCATCAAAACCGGTTTTAGTTCGGATGTTTACTCCGCCACTTCTCTCACTGGAATGTACATGAAGCTGCATCTCTTGCATGATGCAATCAAGGTGTTTGATGAAATGCCTGATAGAAATTTGGCTTCGTTGAATACCGTTGTGTCGGGGTTTTCAAAAAATGGGTGTAGTAGAGAAGCACTACGGGTGTTCAAACAGGTGGAGTTTGGAACGTTCCGGCCGAATTCGGGGACTATAGCTAGTTTGTTGTCGGGATGTGAAAGCATAGAACACAGCATGGAACTGCATTGCTGGGCGATAAAGTTGGGTGTTGAGACAGATGTTTATGTTGCAACTTCGACTGTGACTACGTATTCAAATTATGAAGACTTGGTTTCAGCTTCAAAGGTGTTTTACGGGACACCTAATAAGAGTGTAGTAAGCTATAATGCATTTTTGTCAGGGCTTATGCAGAATGGGATTCCATGGACGGTTTTGGACGTGTTTAAGGACATGAGGGAATGTTCAGTTGAAGAACCGAATTCGGTTACTTTTGTTTTGGTCCTCTCTGCGTGTGCTAGTCTTCTGTATCTCCGATTTGGTAGGCAGGTTCATGGGCTCATAATGAAAACTAACATAGAATTTGATGCTATGCTGGCAACTGCACTGGTAGACTTGTATTCAAAGTGTGGCTGTTGGCAGGTGGCATTTGATGCTTTCAAAGAGCTTGATGGAAGCAGAAACTTGATTACATGGAATTCCATGATTGCCGGCATGATGTTAAATGCTCAGAGTGAGAATGCTGTTGAGCTATTTGAACAGTTAGAATCTGAAGGACTGGTACCTGATTCAGCAACGTGGAATTCAGTGATTAGTGGGTTTTCACAACTAGGGAAGACGATTGAAGCTATTAAATACTTCAAGAGAATGGTATCTGCAGGCATAGTCCCAAGTTTAAAATCTATCACAAGTCTTCTACCAGCTTGTTCAGATTTGTCTGCTCTGCAATGTGGAAAAGAAATCCATGGACATTTAATAAGAGCCGATATCAGTACCGACGAGTTCATCGCCACTGCACTTATTGACATGTACATGAAATGTGGGCATTATCTGTTGGCACGAAGAATTTTTGATCAGTTTGATAGAAAACCTGACGACCCTGCATTTTGGAATGCGATGATATCGGGTTGCGGAAGAAATGGAGAATACGAATCCGCCTTTAAGATATTTGATCAAATGCGAAATGAAAAGGTACAACCAAATACGGCAACTTTTGTTAGTGTGTTATCTGTTTGCGGTCACACCGGTCAGGTTGACAAAGGATGGCAACTTTTTAGAATGATGAGTAGAGATTATGGCTTGAAACCAAAACCAGAGCACATTGGCTGCTTGGTTGATCTTTTGGGTCGATCTGGTCGTTTGGAGGAAGCTCGAGAATTAATACAGGATTTACCACAGCCTTCTGCATCTGTTTTTGCTTCTTTGCTTGGTGCTTGTAGGCATCATTTAGATTCTGAAGTGGCGGAAGAAATGGCTATGAAGCTCTCAGAATTAGAGCCTGAAAATCCAACTCATTTTGTCACCCTGTCCAATATATATGCTGCATTTGGAAAGTGGAAGGACGTGGAAAGGATTAGGGGGATAATGAATGATAAAGCGTTGAGAAAGCTCCCTGGCTTTAGCTTAATAGGAGTAAAATGAAAATACAGTACCGACAGAACAACTGTAAATTATTCTCAGTTCCAAACCAGAGTTTGTTAAATTTCTCCACTTCATACACTTAAAAGGATTTCTACACCAGTAGCATCACGGTTTCAACATTTCCTTCACTGCAAACCCAAGGTTGTTATCAAAATGACTAGGGGGTTCATAAATGAAGCAAGAAATCACATCTCTGAGAGTAATGACGCCAACCACTTCATCATCTTCAGCCACCACATAAATCCTGTGAACTAACTTGGAAGCAAGACTGTGGATCACGCTACCAAGAGTTGAATCGAGTTTGCATGTAACTGGTGGGATGACCTTTCCGATTTCTTGGAGGGAAATGGTGTGCAAGAAATCCATCACAGTCAGCTTCCTGAGAAAGGTAAATAGACATAAGTTGACAATCAAGACTAACATGAAACTTGTTAAAATAGACAGTGCTGGAGGCACATGAAGAACAAGGACGAATTTGCCAACTTCATAAAGATGGTAAGTCCAACTTGTAAGTTGTTAGGGCAATTTATCCACATCACAACCTCTGCACACTTCCTAAAGTTATAAAATCTTACCCATGATCTCATGGTTTCAAATTCAGTTTATTCACACCATTGCCCTCTAACCATTTCAATTTTCATATAATATTTTAAGAAACTTCATTAGGAAATAACGGTGGGGACATTATTTGTTCAATTTCAAAGTGCAGAGGAAACCTGGTGCACTAGCAGAGTCAAAAGTTTTTCTTTTTACCCTACCTGAAATTGGAGAAAAGCTCAGGTTCCAGAAGCAAGTATCTGATGTCTCTTATGCTTACATTATCGACTATCTTCTTCTTTGGGCCCCCTACAACTGGAAGACCACCGATTTGGTTCTCTCTCATTCGCTTGAAAGCCTCTAGAATCAACTCATTGCCCTGGATGCTGACAACCTGACCAAGAAGACAGCATTTTGAATCTCCAAATTCAGTAGTCAGCTAGAAGAATACTCAAGTAATAACACAAATCTTACCTCATCAGAGGTCATGAAAGGAAGTCCCAAATCAGAAATAGACTTGGAGGCAATACAGTCAAACCAGTCCCTTCCTCTACAACCTTCAAGACCCTGAACAACTGCAGATTGAGTAATGAAGTTCTTGATGTCGGGCTTGCCTGGTTCAATTACAGGTACGCTCCGCAGCCTATATTTTGAGAGTAGCAGCATCACACTCAACATAGAACTATCCGTTGAAACTGGAAGAAAAGGAGCCCAGCGGAAGGAGTTGAGTATTGACCTTACCTGAAACAAAAAAATTGATATGAAACATCATTTCTAATTGTCAGATGGCTTCGTAATGGACAAGGACTACCATTGATTTCCATTTTTTTATGTCTCACTTGTTTCCTGAGCAGTTTGCTATAAAATACGCAGAAATATGCTTGATCATTTTGTTAGAGAAAAGGAGACCCAGGATTAAAGATGACAAGGCATAATATATAAGGTACCAGAGGCAACCTGGCCTCTACAAATAATCCTCTTGGAAGAAGAGTATAGCTTACTGTGGTTGACTTGAAGGGTTCATCTTGCAGTATAACTTTGTAAAAATCCTCGCCCAATTTGTCAGCAGCTGTGGGAGCATCTTTTCCCATCCCTTTATCTGCAGCCACACCACCAGCCACAGCAGCACCAACTGCAGCAGCTGTTAGCCCTGCAACTGCAGCAGGACCTGTCGCACCTAGTGCTATTGCACCAAGAGCGCCAACTGCTCCTGCACCAACTCCAGCGGCTGTTGCTGTACTAGCTGATAGAGCAACCGCAGCAAGTTCTGCACTCTCCAGCACCCACAGAACAACAGCAGAGTAATCTATAATTCCTAGGTACCGATCTCTCCACTCTGAACTATTTCCTGCATCTGGGTTTCTCACCGGAGCGGACAAAATGTTGCATTCTGATAAAATCTTTACAGCATCGGCAATGGAAGTGTCCGCTAAAATTTCAATCACTGCAAGAAGTGATGTTGCAACTTTAGCTTACAGTTACAGATATGCTTCATTTCATTACATGCAAAGTAGGTACAGCTAAAACTACAGAAGCAATATATATCACCTTTGCCGCCGGGAACACCTGGGAATGATGAAACTGGAATGTTTGCAAATGCAGCTGTTAAAATCTCTTGCAACGATTGAGGTAATTTCTTTCTTGACTGGATTCTCTCAAAATAAGCATCATAGCTTGACAGTTGAGAACTTTCTTTGACCAATTGTTCTTCCGCCATACCCACAGCAAAGGCACTAACTAGAGTTTGCCAATAATATTCCAATATCTTCCTTTTAGTAACAACATTAATATATGATTAGCTTAATGAAAAATATTTAATCCATTTCATCGATCGTACAATATGCAATTAATTAATTTCTGTATTTTCTTTTCTTTTCTCAAAACAAAAACATTATCAAACAACAAAAATACCAAACCGTTTTCATTTCTATGTTGCATCAAAATAAGTTTATTTATTTATTTTTTAAATAATTAACAATCGGAGCTTTAAATTAACAGAAGACATTTCCTTTAATTGGAAATAAACTCGTAATTAAAAAAGAAAATAACAAATTCAACATAAAAATGAGAGGGTATGATGAAAATGTTCAGGGATTGATTCAGCATGCAAATACCTGTTAAAGAGTTTGTGTTGCGTTGAGAGATTAGACTGAGTTCTGCAGAAGGAAAGCTCTCCGTTCGTTTCCTGAAACTCAGTTTTGTTGGCTTTACATGGATGTGCTCTAGCCTCTAGCTTCGCCATGTGTACGACCGGGTTGGAGACGTGGCAGATCAGCAGGGCACCACGTGGTAGTTGGTAAAGGTTTCGGAGGGGGGTATTTCCTACGGTAATCCTATCTTGACACGAATTACATACGGGTTGATCAGTTCTCTTTTTTACACGTGTTGCTGGCATGCTGCTGCTGCCCACAGGAAATTGGGGTACATCTCATCCTTGTAATTCATGGTCTTTCGCAATTAGCTGTCTAAATAGGCTCGCTTGGACTTATCTATATAAATAAGGGCCCGTTTGGTTTGTAGAATGGTTATTTCACTGGAAAAAAAGAATAGGTATTCCTAGAATATAAAATATTGGAATGGAATAAGTATTCCAATTCTTTAGTTTGGTAACAACACATATTTAATAATTGGAATTGAACTAAAATGACTAAAAAACCATTTGATATCAAATTTTTCTAAAACTCAATTTTTCAAATAAAAAAAAAAAACGTTGAACTAAAAATAAAAAAAAAAAAAAAATCAAATGGGTGGCCGACCCACCCCAATGGGTGGCCGGCCACCAAAAAGCATGCACTAGGGGTGGCTGCGCCACCCCTAGAGGGCCTCGTCGTGGCAGTTCGGGGGTGGTGCGGCCATCACCGGTGAGAATTGTGGTGGGTATAAAAAAAAAAAAAAAATCAAAAAATCAAAAAATCAAATGGGTGGCCGCGCCACCTCCCCCCGGTAAGAATCGGGGCGGCCTAGCCACCCCTGCCGAAACCCATCAGGTATCACGCGGCTCACCCACGATGGCCCTAGGGGTGGTCGCGCCACCCCCGGAGGGCCACGCCGGTGGATCGGCGAGGCCCTCTGGGGGTGGCGCGGCCACCCCAAGGCCTTTTGTGGGTGGCCGGCTGCCCATTGGGGTGGACGGCCACCCATCTATTTTTTCTTTTTAACTTTTTTATTTTTTTATTTTTTTATTTTTTTTATTTTTTAAGTTTGGGAGAACAAAATAATAATAAAAAATGATTTTTTTTTTTTTTTTGAAAAATCTTGTCATTGCCTTCAGGAATAGCTATTCCTCTCATTTTTTTGAGGAATGACTATTCCTATGTGTAAAGGATTAATGATTCCCATGTGAATCACTATTCTTAGGAATAGACCATTACCAAACAAAAGAATAATCATTTCATAGGAATAGTCATTACATTCCAGGGGTGTATTCTGCGAACCAAACGAGCTCTAAATGTTTTTGGCCAGTTACGACTTAATTGATTTATAATTTATAATTGATAAAATAATTAAAAATATGCGGTCAACAAGTCAATTATTTATTAATCAAGTTGTCATGTGAATTTGTAATTTTTATTATAGTATTTCTAAAATCACATCACATCCAATGAATTATATCGAGCAATTTCACAAATGGGGCTGGGCCTCTTAACGCTCCAGGTAGCAGTGGCACTCGGCCTGTTAGTGTTGGGATATATCAATATGCCTTTAAATTAAAGATTTTTTTTTTTATTTTTTTTATTTTTAGTCTCCATAGTAACCAACCATGACCACTAATATTAGCCGTGGCTAGGGCTGTAAATAAACCAATTCGTTTGATAATTCGCTCGGTTTAGCTCGACCTGAACTCGAGCATGATATTGTAATGGCCCGCTTGTTATTGTAGAAACTCGCTAAGAGCTCATGAGCTTAACTAATTTAAAGTTAAAAAAAATAGTTATATAAATTTAAATATGCATATTAGTAATTAATATATGTTAAATAGGTTACTTAATATTTATATGTGTATATTAGTTAACATGCTATCTAGTTAGTTTATAAACTAACATATTAGTTAGTTTATAAAACTAACATATTATCTAGTTATTTAATATTTAATAGCTTAGCTCAAGCTCTGATTAAACTTGGTTCAGCTCGAATAGTATTCTTAACGAGCTCGAGTTTGAGTTTGAGCTTGAACTCCCCCGAACTTTTAACGATCCAGTCTTGAACACACATTTCATAGCTCAACTCAAATTCGAGTTCGGCTCGAATAAGCATCTTCGTAAACGAACCAGTCTTTAAATCTTAAAACTCGACTCGACTCGACTCGACTCGATTATAACCCTAACCGTGGCAAAGGATCTAATGCAAGGGTCTTGTTGTCATTTTGTGTTTTTTGTCTAATTTAACCAAAAATCCTAATGACAAGGGCTAATTGTAAATGATTAATAATTATAACTTTTAAAAGTTTGAGAAACATTGCAATTGAGGTGTAAATTTAGAAGAAATAACTATTTCTCAATTTAAGCGATAGCCATTTTGGTGGGAATGACTACTTCAAGTGTTCTAGTATTTTTTTTTTCTCTAACCAAATCGGGAAAAATATTCCAATGAATCAAAACACCGAAAAAAAAGCGTTAAGAGTATATACTCCAACATCAAGGCTATTATATTCTACACTATTTAATTCATAATAAAAGTTTCTTCTTTTTTTTTTTCTAATGAAATAGTCTTTCCGTATACCAAATATATAACTACACCAAGATCGGACTTATTTATAGTAGAGCCGTAGAGGGGTCGGTTAGAATAGGAAAATGCAACTAGAATAAAACCATAGAATTAATACAAATTAATAGAAAATAAAATAAAATTATACAAGCAAAGGAACATGTATAAGATACGGCGCATATAGGGTAAAAGATTAACTCCATACGATGAGTACCTCTCAAATATTCTAACAACAATCGTAATTTTGGCCAATGAACCGTTTGAATCCATTAGAAAATAAAAACAGGAAGGCCATGTACTGTTCTCTCAGCACTAGATCGATCTGAAAATTTATATGAACAAAGCTTTGAGCCGATCATAAGATCCTCAAATGAGTGAACAAATGAGTCAAACATAAAATGTACGTTACAATCTGTTTACACATATTTCATTGCACAGAACACTTGGGGAAACCTTAACGACAATAATCCTAGCTTCCTTGTCTCACAGGCTAAACCACTAATTAACCTTAAACCCTCACAACTGGAAATGGTCCCTATTGTCAGCGGGAGCCGTAGAAGCGCCTTTAGATGCAGAAAGTTGCAATGAAGGTGGGAACAATATTGGCAAGCCGCCTTGTTGTGGAGAATTTATTAAAGACGGCGATTTGTTCAAGTAGCTTGTCCCACACCCTATCACATTCTGCAGGCTTGAAGGGTGGATATGATTCACCGTACGAGAGTCGCCCCACTTCAACTTCAGGCTTGAGCTTTGATGATGATCACCCGCACCCTGAATGTTTTCTCTGGCATCACCGACATATGATGTGAGTGCTGCGGCTAAAACTGATTGAAATTTTGGGTTTGATGTGATTGCCTTGGTTGCAGCCACTACGTTTTCTTGGAGAGGAAAAACGGCATTCTGATGATTGTTCATGTAATTTTGGTACAAACGTTCTTGAAATGGTTGTTTTTCAGCAGTGTTTGAATACTCGATATGGTTGTTATTGTAGGCTGGTTTCCCATAATTGCTGTAGCCGGGATAGCCACCATTCCAATGGTTTTGTAGGGTGTTGGGGTCTAAAGAAGAGGAAGATGATGAGGAGAAATTGAGGTGCGTTGAGGAGTATCTTGGTGTAGAAGAAAACCTTCCAAAAGAAGAGGAGGTGGATGGTGTAGTGGTGAGGTCGAGAGTGACTGTTGGGTGTGAGTTTGAAGTTGAGAACGAAGAATTTGGAATGTAGAATTGATGTGGTCTTGAGTTCTGGGAGACGCTGAAGTTGAATCCGTGGAGATTGGTGGCGGTGGAGCTGGAGATGGGGGCGGTGGCTGACATCCCGAGACCTCCTTGGGAACTTGATGTTGAGCGAGATTGAAGCATGGAGGCAGCAGCTGACGTGGTGGAAGCCATGGCTGTGGCTGAAATTGGAAGCGGGTGGTTGTGTGTTCCTTCATAGGTGGTGATCAAGATGGACATGTCATCAACACATCTTTGCACCTGAAATTTGAGAATGCAGGGTTTGTTAAACACCCTCACATTCCCCCAAGTAGCACTGTTCATGGCAAAATAGTAAATTGTCATGTGCTTTTGTGCTTTATGCTACAGTATTTTGGGGCTTTGAGGAGTGTGATGGTTTTTGACAAATAAGGCCAATGGCCTATATTAATTTAGATCAGTTTACATTAATTTTCGTTACAAAAGAACAATACTACAGTGATTTGTATGGCTCTACAAGCGCTTGTGTTCCTAAAAGATGGACTCAAATTGTACCTTAATAAGTGGAGTTCAATACATAAAATATTTAATTAAAATTATTGATTTGATCATTTAAATAAATATTCTAATACTCCCAACACATTAAATATTTAATTGAAATTGGATGAATAGTGAAGTTAGGATTTAAATTTAATTTAATTAAATAGATCGAATTATGATTGACCTATATAGTCTTATACTTGTTTTTTAATACGACCCAAACATAACACGTGACATAAGGATTGTCGATTTTTGACATGATTCGCAAATTTGATATGAATCTTACATGCATGAAATAGTGGGTTAGAGTTGAGGAATTTAACATTTTTATTTTATTTTATTATGATTAATTTATATAACTATATACCCACGCCTTGAAATGACCCGAACTTGACACGTTGCCCTTTTCCGAGATGATGGCACAAGTTGAAATTCTTTGATAAGTGTTCCGTTCATGGTTCTATATATATATGATAAGCTCCAAGAGGTTAATTATGCTATATATATAACCCTATCAGACTTCAACAATGGTAGGCAGAAAGATCTACCTGCTTCCTCACAGGACAAGATGATGAGACTGTGCAACGGTAGTATCCCCGAGGGCATGGATTTCCTTTTGCTATTTTCTGCCCATATTTTCTCCATTGACATCCATCGTTCATCTAAAAAATCATGAAAGTCTCAGCAAATGTTAACTATATATAACACCTTAATTATGAAGTTATCAAATGGTTCTCAGATATTGTATTGAATTTTAAATGATAATGATACTAACCGTTGGGGTATCGCATCTAGCTCTGACAGAAACCCTAGCCTTCTTCAAAGGATTCTGTTGTAAAACTTCATCATCTCCGGTAGCACTTCTCGCCGTCTTCAAAACTTTACCTGGAGGCCAAATCTCAGTGGGCTCATCTTCCTTGAGTACTTCTTCAAAGCTATTATTGGAGCTTGCAATATTATTCCTCCTATCTTCGTTTGAGCTTGGCTCAAATCTGCAGTCCAACCGCAATGACAGTTGTCCATTCAATCTTTCATCCTCTTGGCCGCCATTACTCAAATTGCTATTCTTTTTGTCATGCTTTTTAGCCTGATCAGTTGACGTCATCCCAAGGCTAAGGGAGACAAGTTCAGGTTCTTCTTTCGCCTGATGGTCGGATCCGGAAGCCGTGCCTGTAGTACTTTTGGCTTCTTCTTGTTGAAGAATGTCAAGGAAATGCATTTTTAGGGACTGGTAATCCTTTGCAATTCGTGCTAATAACATCTTTAACCTTTCATTTTCTTCTTTAACCTCGTCCATTTCAGCTTCAGCTAATTTTAACTGATCCTCCTGCTGGGGCAACAGAAAATAAAGTTATCTTATATATTTATTCAAATTTTTTTCACATCTACAACTACAATATTTGACATGTTCAGAAGCTTTTACGATGTTTATGATAAAGTTTCCTTATGCATGCATAACAATGGATGAAAATCGAAGGTTCTTACCTGATCATTCTGTCGTGTGGAAAGCAAGTCTTTTGTATTTATTTCCATTGCTAAAGGCACCTGCTAATTTTGGAGAAACTAGGGTTAGAGCATTTGATCAAGTAGGCTTCGAGTTTGAGATATATATATATACACATGCAACTTGTCCTTTTTCTAGAGATGAACGAAGGGATATGTAGCAAGAAAGAGGGAAGAAGGAGGACAAAAAGAAAGATTAATCACTGAAAAAAAAATTGAAATTATTGGAACTAAATAATTGATGACAAAAAATAATAGAAAAGATTCAATTATTACATGCAATTGACAATGAATCTATCTTGACTTTGTGGACCGCCGGTCTGTAAGATTCATGGTCTCAGGTCTTAGGTTGCGCTAAGTCAGATCTACCACGTGATAACGATTAAATCATATGGATTTAGTACCTTTGGTCGGCAATATGGCTTTTCCAATTAGGTATAATTTTCAAACTTAAGGTGCCTAAAGTTAGGAAAAATCATCATTTCGGTTGAACAAACCAACATCTAAAATTTAACAGTATATATATATATAGAGAGAGAGAGAGAGAGAGAGAGAGAGATGTCTCACAGAAAGATGAATAAATACTATCATTCGGGAAAAATAGACCATCGACAAGAGCCAAAAAGATCGAAAACTTTCGAGAATTTGTTTTAACTGGTCCTTCAAATATCATGGATGTATTTTGTTAACATCATTTATTGATCGGCCAATAAAAAAAAAGTTCTATGTATGATATATAGAGAGACGTAATCGAAATTCGAATTGCATGGTACTAATAATTAAGAAATTCTCAGAGAAAAACAAAATCAAGTTTCATGAAGAAAACCATCGATCGATCGTGTGTACGTGAAAGAAATTCACCTTGTTGATCTCCACAGCACTCCCTTCCTCGCCATTAGATTCCATTTTTCTGTCTTCTCCGGCTGTATGAAAAGACATTTCCGAGGTATATTGTTCTTCGCTGCTTTTGAAATAATTCTAGCTTTTTGCCAGTTCCGCAGGAGTTGAGCTTCTCATATATATATATATATATATATATATATATATATAAGGGCGGTAGACCTGAAGAAATTTGACTTTTCTCTTTTAAAAAATTCAAACCCCAGTGCTCATCCTAATTGCATGTTACTCGGAGAGAATTGTCAACCAGTGTAAATACACACCAAGAAGCAACAAATTAAAAGCTTATTTTTTATTTTACTAGTTGGCTTCTCAACAACATTAATTTATTTAATTAAGAGCAAAAAATAATATCCAAATTCAAAAGTTTATAAGGGTGAGAGAGATTCATAAAAGACCTAGTTAACCTACCAGCTGTCGGGTTGAAGATTCATACGTCTAAAATATCACACGGAAATGGAAATCCATTCCAGTCAAAGTTTAGCGGCGCGCTAATGATCTTTAGATGACTTATAATTTAAAATTTGTGTATTAATTTAATAACGTCATATAAATTTTTATAAAAAATTATAATAATTTTAACATTATAAATACTGTTAAATACATTAATTTTAAATTACGTTCATGAAATAAATACTATTTAATTTTTAAGTATAAATAATTCTTGAGTCCCATCTAGCTCTCTCTTTCTCTTAGTTATCTCGTTTATATATTCTTTTAATTAAGTGTATTCCGTCATGGGATGAGGATTGGACGAGTCCAGATATACAAAAAGAAAATATTGAAATACAACTTTGTTATTACGTATACACTTTTAGATTGCCAAGTATGGAGAGCTAAGTCAGCAGGTTTAAACAAAAATTCGCTTTTTTTTTTTTTTTGACATGAATTCGCTTTCTTATATCACGACTTGACCAAATGGTCCTTAAATAATAAATATTGGCGGTTCAACAGTACCGGCTATGTAATCAAAGTAATGTTGTTTTTCTTATCACCGATTGACCAAATCCTCCGTGGATAAAGATCGAGGAGATCGTGGTATTGTAAAACGATACGAAATTAGAATATTAGGTTTAGTATAATAGGATTCGGGTTGGTTAGAGATGATTAATAAAAGGTTCAAATTCATGTTAACCCACTTAACCCGCAAAATTAATTAAATTACTTTTTTATCCTTAAAAACCGTAAATGTATAAAGTTGGGTTATGTTTATTAGGGTTAAATACTTAATTGGTCCCTAGGGTTTGAAAACTTTACTTTTTCCTCCTTAGGGTTTGGAAAGTGACTAAATTGATCATTATGGTTTTGAAAAGTGACCAAGTTCGTCCATTTGACCGTTAGTTGACTTAATGGACTGATACGTGGACCAATTAGAAGTTAACACGTAGCCACTTAATTAAATTTTTTATTTTTTTAAAAAATATTTTTTCCAAAAAAGAACAAAAAAAAGAGAGACAGAAAAACCGTAGCCACCCCCTTGGGCACCAAGGGGGTGGCTACGGCCACCCTAGGTTTTTTTTTTTTTTTTTTTTGAAAAAATATATTTTTTTAATTTTTTTTTAAAAAATAAAAAATTTAATTAAGTGGCCACGTATTAACTTCTAATTGGTTTACGCGTTAGTCCGTTAAGTCAACTAACGGTCAACTGACGGATGGACTAACTTGGTCACTTTTCAAAACCACAAGGACCAATTTGGTCACTTTTCAAACCCTAAGGAGAAAAAAATAAAGTTTTCAAACCCTATGGACTAATTAAGTATTTAACCCTGTTTATTAACAATGGTCATAGACCTATTGGTCCTTTGGCTAGCTTTTCTGACAATATGAAAGTATTTAAGTAATTGTCATTTAAAACACAAGGTTTTTTTTTTTTTTTTTGCCTCCTAAAACGAATATGATTTTGGGATTTTTTTTACTGAATGTGATTAGTTTTTAAGATCACTTCTGGCTTTAGGCATTTTGCTAATTAGTCCTAGAAAAGCCTCCATCCGGTTTATTTTTATTAAAAATAAATAAAATTGATGAGGCCCTTTGTAACGCGACATAAACCATTATCAAATTGTACTTTGTAACCTGAAATTAATAGAAAATGTATATATGTAATTAATATAATTTATGCTTATAAAATATAAAATTGTGTTAATCACATTATATCAAGTATATATTGTGTTAGTTGTGTGAACATGTTAAAAAAAAAGAAAAAAAAAAGAGTATATTGTGTTAGCAATATATATATATATATATAACAACGTAGGAACATATTCCAGTCAAAGAGACAATACAACCGAAAGGCAGAAAAGGTACAGACAATTAAAAAAAAAAAAAATCCTAACCAGCTGGAAAGGCAACTCAACCTAACTCTAAGTCGAAGTCTAACCCCCACCCAACCTCCAAGACCTCTGGAATGGTCTGTGTTATTGAGATCACACAAAGCCTTGAAATATATGTTGACTTTCACTCTTGCCGATATATATATATATATATATATATATATATGAGGTTTGTTAGGGGTTCTCCCTCTTGTGTTCTTATAGTATTCTCAGTCTTACGTAGAACATGATTTAAGAAAAAATAAAATTGTTGTAACTCCCACCACCGATTTTTTTGCCAATAGATTAATTTTTATGAGTTAATATTTAGGTTCTAATGCTTTAAAACTTGTTTTTTTATTCAAAACTAAAACCTAAGAGTGAAAGTTAACACTTTAGGAATGATATCACCCAAAATGAATTTGATCATCATAAATTTAGTGTTAATGCCTCAAATTTGGTGCTAATGCCTAAAAAAATCAATGGTAGATGCCACTACAATTTTATGTTTTCTTAAATCATGTTCTACGTAAGACTGAGAGAATGTTAGGAAAACACTAGGGGTTCTCACTAGGGGGAGAACCCCTAGCATTTTCCTATATATATATATCTCGTGGCAAATATTACAGGCGTGATCTTTACCCTACCTACCATTAAATACTGTGGAGTTTTTCTCTTGCAATATATAGATTGCCATGGCGAGTGTTAATTTGAAGATCACAGTAGAGAAATACTTCATTTAGTAGCTCTGAACCTGCCAATGTCATATAGAATAGAAGACTCCAAATATGCTTAGAAAATGGATAAGAGAAGAATTGATGATCAAGTTTTTTAGCGTCTTGTCTACACATGACACAGAAAGAGTTCACCGAGAGAGGATACGTACCACATCTTGTCTTAGGTGTCACATGATCTTTGATTTGGACTCTTTGCCTAATAACGAAATAAGAAGCCAATTTATATATATATATATATACACACACATTATTTTTCATTTTTTAAATAAGGTAGGTAAAAGATATACCATAGGATACTAAATCATATCTTATTAGTCAAGCTCAGGTTTACCATATTTTGCATTAATCATGGAGAGATTATAGTGATCACTACGATGTGGCTTTGATGTTAATTTGTATGCAATCTTTGGTCAATCATGGTTGGTTTTTGAAGGGGTTACGACTATTGTTACTAAAAAGAAGATAATGATAATATATATATAAAAGAAATGACAGGCACGAATTTAGGGGTTTTGTTATTCTTCTCTCTAGCGGCTATCTCTGAAAAACCCTAGAGGTGAAGCAGGTCATCGCCATCTTTCCTAGATTGGACAAGGATCTCTTTGTTGGAGGTGAAGTAGGTCATCGCCATCTTTCCTAGATTGGACAAGGATCTCTTTGTTGGATTCATACGCAGGCAGAACAAGGAGTTTTTTCAGTTGGTTTTCTATTTCATGGGGAAACATGGCTGAGGAGTTAACGGCACGTTGGGGCAATTTGACGCTGATGGAAGAGGAAGACACGAAGTTGGGGATTACTGAATATGGGATGGTGCCATTGGTGGAAAGAGGACATGCTTGTGTGGTTGGGAAATTGCTGGCGAACCGAACAGTTGGAAAAGACATTGTGAAAGTACCGCTGATTAATGCATGGCAACCTACTGGCAAGGTCTCTTTCAAAACCTTAGGGCCAAACTTATATCTCATTGATTTTGAGCATGAGTGGGACAAATCCAGAATCATGGAGGGTCGGCCATGGACATTTGATGGGCATTTAGTATCTCTTTTGGAGTTTGATGGGATTACTCCACCTTCTCAACTTAATTTTGAGAAGGCGGCTTTTCGGATTTGGATGTATGATTTGCCGTTGGCATGCATGGGGTTGGAGATTGGACGACAGATTGGATCTTCAGTTCAAGAAGTGGAAGAGGTGGATGTGGATGACGAGAGAGTGGGATGGGGTGAGTTCCTCAGAGAGCGAGTAGTTCTTGATCTTACAAAACCACTGTCCCGAGGAAGAACAATAACACTTCGAAACAAAACAATGTGGGTGCATTTTAAGGATGAAAAAAATCCCAAAATATTGTTTCAGGTGTGGTGTAATTCGGCATGGTACAAGGGGGTATGTCAGGGTTGGTGTTCAAAGGGCAAACGGTAGAGATGGAGAGCCGGAATTTGGACCACGGCTAAGGGTCCCATCTCCAAATAAAAGAAGGGGTATGGGTGAAGGGTGGAATCAAGGGGGACGGTGGGGTCAAAATTAGCCGGAAAAGACTTACGGAGGTGATCGGCGCAACCATGAGTGGAGGTGTCACGAGGAATCAGGCGGCGCTGATTCTGCTGGGCATGGCGGCGTATCAGCTAGGATCTCTACAGCACAGGCAAGGGAGGGTAGCAATTATGATCCCTGTAATTCCAACCCTATTCTTTCCAAAAGTGATAGCGAAAATAAAGGCGCTGTTATGGAGAACACTGTGGCATTTTTGGGAGGAGAAGATACGACTCAAACAATTATGGGAATGATTTATGGAGATCGCATCAGTTTTAATTCTGGAGGACCAGCTAGTGAAAACTTGAATAAGGAAAAGGTGATGACTGAGGCCAGTCCCAATAATGGCAAGAATATATATGTGGGGCAGTGGGACACTATTAAAGAAAAAATGGTATGGGACAAGGTCAACGATGCACATTTAATAAAGGAGATATCAGAGGGTGGTGTGAGGCTAGGTAAAGAAAAATGCGTTGAGCCTGAGGTTCCTGATGAGGTGGGAAAAGAGCCATTTATTTTTGGTAGCCCTCTGACGTGTGCAAATAAAAAAAAAAAGCGAAGTTGTCTATTGACAGTCCAAGTGCAATTAAACGGACTATCAAAAAAACAACAGGGAAGGCACGTGTTGGTGGAGGGGATAAAACGGGAAAGAGGAAAAATTGGGAGGAGGACGTAGTGGAAAGTTTGCCGAGGAAGCGAAACAGGAAGGTGGTTTCAATTGGAAGAGGTATTAATGATTTGGCGGTGGCTGCAATGCAGCCCCGCCAACAATGGTGAGTTTCTTAAGCTGGAACTACTGAGGGCTTGGGAACCCTCGGGCAGTTCGTGACCTTCATTAGATGGTGAAGGAGAAGAAGCCCACTGTGGTTTTCATCATGGAAACCAAGTTGCACGATAAAAATTTATATTTTTTTAGAATCAAGCTAGAAATGCAGAATATGTTCGTAGTCGATAGTGTTGGAAAAAATGAAGGCTTGATTCTATTATGGCGAGATAATTTCAAGGTGGAAATTCAGAATTTTAGTTGACGCCATATAAATGCAATTATTCGTATGCCAAGGAATAATGTGGAGTGGAAGTTTACCGGGTTTTATGGGCATCTCGAAGTGTCTAGAAGAAAGGAACCATGGGGCCTTTTACGACATCTTTTATCTTTGTCTCCTATCCCGTGGCTTTGTATGGGAGATTTTAACGAAATTGTCTCTTTAGATGAGCAAAGGGGTGCTGTTTCAAAAACTAGAAAACAAATGGAAGATTTTCAAGATGTTTTAGAAAAGTGCTATCTTAGTGATTTGGGCTTTAAGGGACCTAAGTTCACTTGGGATAATGGTAAGCCGGATGAAGGGTTTACACTGGAACGACTTGATAGAGTTGTAGCAAATCCTAAGTGGTGTTCGATGTTTGCGGGAGCAGAAGTGAGGGTTCTTGCATGACGCAACTCGGACCACAATCCCCTATTGCAAAGTGCTGAAATTGATAATGTGAGATGGGGAAGGGGCCGACAATTTCGAATGAAAGCTAGTTGGGATTTACACCCAACATTCAAAGATGAGGTGGGTCGGTGCTGGAAGCAGAAATCGAGGAAAGCAAACCCACTTTAGAATGTCCATGAAAAGCTCAAATTTTGTCAACATGCTATCAAACGGTGGCTCAAAAAAACGGTGCTGGCGTCAGATGAGCTGATAGGTGTAAAAACAAAAGAGCTTGAAGCCATGCAAGAGGCGGAAGGAAATAATAACAGGGAGGCCGAAAATGCTCTTAAGGAGGAAGTGAATGGGCTATTAGAACAAGAAGAAGCCAAGTGGAGGCAACGGGCCAAGGAGGACTGGATTCGGCTTGGGTATCGTAATACAAAGGAGAAGCCATAATATGATTTCAAAAATTAATGATGCCCACGGAAGAGAATGCAGTACCCCGGAAGATATTGAGAAGGCTTTTGTGAATTATTATAAATTCCTTTTCACTTCAGTCAGTCCAAAAAATATAAAGGAGTGTACGTGAGCTGTGGAGAGGAGGGTGACTCATGATATGGCCTCAAAATTGTTAAAGACATACTATGGAGGAAGTGGTGGCAGCAGTGAACCAGATGGGGCCTATAAAAGCACCAGGACCAGATGGTTATACGGCTGGTTTTTATCAAAAGCATTGGGCTACCTTGGGCCCGGAGGTTTGTGAGGCAGTACTCTACTTTTTTAATTTTTCTATCATGGATCCAGTTTTTAATGACTCATGTAGCTTTAATTCCAAAAAATAATAATCCTTTGAGTGTTTTAAATTATAGGCCTATTAGTTTATGCAACGTTTTGTATAAGATTATTTCTAAAGTGCTAGCTAACAGGCTTAAGGAAATACTCCCCCATGTAATTTCTCCTTTTCAAAGTGCTTTTCTTCTAGGGCGTTTGATCACTGACAATATCTTAGCAGCGTATGAAACGCTCCATACCATGCATACTCGTATGTGGAGCAGGGTGGGCTATATGGGGATCAAACTGGACATAAGCAAGGCCTACGACAGAGTTGAGTGGGCTTTTTTGGAGGCGGTCATGTGCAAGATGGGTTTTCCTGCCAGATGGATCAATTTGATAATGGAGTGTGTCAGAACTGTCTTCTATGCGATTATTGTGAATGGACAATCGGTGGGTCATATAGTTCCGGAGAGAGGTTTGAGACAGGGTGATCCCCTATCTCCATACCTTTTTATGATTTGTGCAGAATCACTTAGTGCCATGCTAAGTAAAGCGAAGAGGAACGGGATTTTAACAGGGGTCCCCACATCTAAGAATGGTCCGAGAATTAGTCATCTCTTTTTTGCGGATGATAGCCTTCTTTTTTGCAAGGCTAATTCGGTGGAATGGCGAAGGCTCACAAAGATTCTAGATAAGTAAGAAGAGCCTCAGGACAGAAGTTGAATAAGGAGAAGACCTCCCTTTTCTTCAGTCAGAATACTAGTGGAGGAAAAAGAGAGGAAAGTTCTCGTTTGTCCGGTCTTCAAGCCACACAAAAATATGAGAAATGGTTGGGTCTACCTACACTTGTTGGAAAGTCAAGATCCAAGGCTTTTAAAAATATAAAAGATCGGGTATGGGATCGATTACAAAGCTGGAAAGTGAATTTTCTCTCTCAAGTCGGGAAGAAGTGTTGTTAAAAGCAGTTATTCTAGCCATTCCAACGTATTGCATGTCGGTTTTTCTTCTACCGGTGACTCTTTGTAAGTAGATTAATAGACTTATGCAGAGATATTGGTGGGGGGACAAGGAGAACAATTCAAAAATCCACTGGATGAGTTGGGAAAAAATGGGGGTCTCAAAATCCCGAGGGGTCCTAGGTTTCCGTGACTTGGTGTTGTTCAATAAGGCTCTTTTGGCAAAACAAATATGGTGACTATATAAAAACCCAGAATCTTTGGTGGCTTGAATTTTTCAAGCCAAATATTATTCTCAAAAAATGTCCTAGAAGCAAAAATGGGGAAGAGGCCTTCGCTTGCTTGGAGGAGCATACTTTCGGCAAAATGGATTATCAAGAGGGGGACTATTTGGAGGGTAGGGGATGGCAAGGAGATTCTGGTGTGGGGCGACTGTTGGCTTCCAACACCAACCACTTATTCGGTCCAGTCCCCTCAGGGGACGATGGCTGCAAGCACAAAGGTATGTGATCTTATTGATAGAAACTTGGGCGGATGGAATAATTCCTTGATCTCTACAATTTTTTCCTAAGCAAAGGCTGCAGTAATATATAAAATTCCTCTTAGCCCTCTACTTCCTAAAGACAAGTTGATTTGGCGGTGTACAACTAACGGGCTTTTCTCTGTGCGGAGTGCTTATCATTTGGCAGTTGATTCACAAGCTGAAGAAAAAGGGGGAGTGTCAAACCCGGGGAAAGGGGAGGAGATATGGAGGACGTGTTGGAAGCTTAATGTTCCTAATAATGTCAAGATATTTATATGGAGGGCTTGCCACAATCTCTTACCTACAAAATTAAATTTATTCAAGAGAATAGTGATTAATTCCCCATTGTGCCCTATATGTAATCGGGAAGATGAAAGTGTGGAGCATATTGTGTGATTGTGTCCATCGGCAGTTGATATGTGGAGTTGCGGCCCCAACAGAATACAGAAGAGTACTTGTTTTAACATGACTTTCGCCAATCTGTTTGAAGAGCTGGTGGGGCGGTATGATCAGCAACAATTGGAAGTTTTTGTGGTTGTAGCAAGGCGTATATGGCTGAGGCGCAATGAGGTAGTTCATGGACAGACTTTCACTGATCCCATACAGCTCTATGCGAATTGAAGGCAATCACGGGGTTGGAGGATTTTTAAAATTCGAATGCCCACTTGGATGACAGGAGATATGTTGAACAATCAAATCATGTGGTGTCGTGGATACCTCCACCGAGAAACATGGTAAAAATTAATTTTGATGCGGCTTTAGATTCAAAGAACCTTTGTGTGGGTCTGGGTCTTCTAGCACGAGATGAACAAGGTCATTTTTTGGTAGCTTGTGGCTTGAATCAGAAAATTGTGGTGGTTTCGACTATGGCTGAAGCATTAGCAGCCCTTCATGCGGTGATTTTTGCAAAAGAGTTGGGTTTCTCAAATGTCATTTTTGAAGGAGATGCTCTAACAATCGTGAAGGCGGTAAATTCCATTGCGGTATGTGAGAGTAGTTATGGTCACTTTGTGGAGGATGTGAAACGTTTTTTGAGTGATCTAACAACATCAAGCTTTGTTCATGTTGTAAGGGGAGCAAATTCGGCTGCCCATGTTTTAGCAAAAGAAGCTTGTACCCATGTCATCGATAAACATTGGTGGCATTCTACCCCATCTTGTATTGGTGGTATTATTAGAAAGGAGAAACTTTCTCCCCTTTCTTGATTTGCTCTTTATGAGCGGAATAAGATTCCCTATAATATTTTCTCAAAAAAAAGAAATGACAGGCTAATTTATTACAAGACAAATTCTTTTAGCCTTTAAATTTATTAAAAATAATATTTTTAAGTCTTTCTTTTTCTTACGTTGGCTCCTCCAAAAAAAATTCAATGCAATCTGGCGCTGCGAGTTAAATTTCTGCATGTCAGTGATTCTTTGGACAACTTGTATAACACTCTAACGCCACAAATAGAGCCAATTGACGACGTCACAATCAAACACCACTAACCGTTAGAGAAATCTTTGATAACACAAAGAAAAGTAAACGACCAACTCCGCCTGCCACCCTTGGCCAGATCAAAACGAAAATCGTTTGACGTTTATGTATCGGAGAAAACGATAATTTCCTGAAGAAATGATTCCCAAATAGTTCAAATAGAGCGCACTCTGCGTCAATTGGTCTTTTTTTCTTTTTTCTTTTTTTTTCCTTTCTTTCTTTTATTTTGTTTTTCGTAATTATATATTTATTAATTGCATCTTATGATCTTAAACGTACGGGAAAACATTTATTTGAAAAGCTTTTTTCAAAAGATTTATTCCAAACAAGTCTATTCCATCTTCTACTATGATCTAAAGGGAATCCATTGACTTTGCAATCCATTGATGGCCACCGAGGTTTGTTTCATTCTTTGATGTTAAAAGGCAAAAATCCAATATAATTATGTCATATTATACGCACCGTTTGAAATTAGAAAAAAAAAAAAAAAAAAAAAAGTCAAGCAGTTCATGCATAATTAGCATAAATATTCCTGTTTCAACAACAGCGATTCCAACCTTTAAAGAAACATATTTGCAGGGATATATCTTTTTGCAAATTTGCAATTGATGTATCCAAGTCTTTATAGTTTATAGGACCCTCAACTTGCATTAACCTTTTCTTTGACTTTTTTTATTTTTTAAGAAACATATTACATGACTGCGTGTTTTAGATGAATTGATTGATATTTGTTTATAATATACCCAGTAGTACTGTTTGCTTATATCAAAGCGATTAAGCCTAAAAAAAAAATTACATTTTAAAATGGAAAAATTAAGGAAAGAATTTGACATTTTCATTAATTTTTTTTTCTTTTCATTTTCTTTATTCGTGTTACTATTGAAAGAGAAAGTGATAGAAAATAAATAACAATTAATGATCAGAAGCGCTGAGAGCTGAGCTAGAGTTTCTTTATATATTGACTCTTGAAATATTAGAAGCAGATTTCAGCTTTTTAATTAAGTAACCTTCTCTGTCACTTACGTGGATACGATGCCAGCCCACAGAGTGCGTCAAAGTTCTACTTATGAATTTGTTTTCCGTATAATCCATTGCTTCTCTTCTCTCTCTCTCTCTCTCTATATATAAAATTTCTCGTGTCATTTTCCTTACTTAAGCTATAGCTTTAGGTATTTGTAATGGAAGCTGACAAAAGAAGTCTCACTTTCAGCTGCATATATTTAAAAGACAAGCTATTGTATTTCTTATGTATACACTAATAATATATTGTACAATAAAATCATCTATTTATACTTTAATAAGGCCAGTGAAAAATGAAAAGAAAAGAAATACGCTAAATATATAGTCAAGAAATAGTACGTAAAATATATACAATAGCTAAATAAAAATTATTACCATAATATATACTTATCATATTTTGACACAAATACAGCATTAATATCGTAACAACACATGCAGTAATATAATGTTATTTTGTATTATCTTGTCATTTTCTTATTCTTTTTCATTGACGTGTTATTATCAATTTACCATTGAATAACGGATCAAGCACTGCCTCTAAAGAATGACTTGGGTATTGATATTTGGCCATGACTGTTTTGAAGAAAAACGTATTAGTTCTTTAAAAAATGATTGGGGCATCTACTTATATGGAATAATGTCATGGAACCAAAACTATTAATTTAGCCTAAATCCAAGACCCTTTAAGAAATTTGGAGTCTTAGGTACGAAATTAATCATTGCATATATACTATAGGTAACAGTCTTAACAGAGAAAGAACAACCTTGATGACCTGTCTTTTTTTTTTTTTTTTGACACTTCGACCCTCAATCTCTCAATGTGCAGCAAAAGGAAATCAATTGATAATCAGTTGGTGAAATGAAGTCGAATTCTGATGTAATTAATTAAGGTGTTTATTAAAAAAGTGGCCGGCAATCGATATTAATTGCAGAAGAAATGCGATTTTGAAGAGCTGAGAGACAGGTGTTATTAATTCAGTGGAAGTTTATTATCTTTTTTTTTTTTTTACATGGAAGTTTATTATCATTACGTGAATATTGGGTTTGAAAAATAATGATATTCTAATAATAATTAAATGACTGGATGCAGCTTTAACAGTTAAGGACAAAGTGAGAATCTACAGCAAATTGATGAAAGGTTCTTAGCAGTTTTGTTTGGTTGTTGCGACATTCAATTAAAGAATTTTATGTGTATATTGTAATTAATAACTCTTGTGTTATTGTTATGGATCGATCCCATCACTTATTTTAGACTTAGCACATGATCCCTCAACTAAAATAAACAAAGCATTTAAAAACAAGTTGACGAGTACTACTTATTCAATAATTAATTTTTTTTTCCAAGAGATATAAATTAATTAAGGGAGATACTTAATTTAGGTTCAACAATATATATCCCCATTAATTAGGTCAATGATGCGTATTTTAATTACTATTTTCTTACGCAAGAAAGCATTATCTTAGTCCTATTTTAATATTCAAAATATAATAACATTTTCAGCTCTCAAATGGTTATATTCATATATTAAGATGTGTGATATTCAAATGGTTCATCTGTTTATGTGGAAGGCCTGCAATAATAAATGCCTGTGTGATGAGGATGATTTTTCGAGCATATTTAGTCGCTTAGTGGAGCGTCTACCGGTTGAGGACCTGAGGTTGTTGGCGTTTATTGTGACAAATTTGGTTCCGGCGTAATGGGGTGGTTTTCAAGGAGGATCCTCCTTGAAAACCACCGGAGTTTCGGTCACCGAGGGATCTCATCCAAGCTGCACGCAATCAGATGAACCAGTATGACCAAGCAACAACCAAATCAAGCAATGATGATTCCATAGGGGCGAACAGAGGTAATTCAGGTACAGGGCGTTGGTCCAAACCACCAATTGGAGTCATAAAGATCAACTGGGATGCTGCGGTGGACTCTCACACAGGCACTGTGGGTTTGGGCACTGTAGCAAGAGACCATGAGGGAAGGGTGGTGGCCATGTCCAGTTCAATTCGTCAACAAATATGTCATCCTACTACGGCGGAAACTTTAGCGGCCTGGCAAGCGGTGGTCTTAGGAGTGCAATTGGGAGCAACTTATCTGGAACTGGAGGGCGACGCCTTGGAAGTGGTTCAAGACTCAACCATGACAATTATTGTTGGGGACGAGATGGACCAGTTTTGAATGACATAAAGATATTGCTTCAGAATTTTAATGCTTGGCAAGTCAAGTATGTCCAACGGGAGGCTAATGGAGCTGCTCATAGTTTAGCTAGGTTGGCTCGAATGAATGGGATTGAACACACATGGCACAATAATTTTCCTTTGTCAGTGTTGTCTATTGTAAGTGCAGAGCAAATTTCATGATTTTAATAAAGTATTATTTTCTTTCAAAAAAACAAAAAAAAAAGATGTGTGATATATATGCTGTTGACAGCTCAAGGCATGATGGCCCTCTTGCATTCGAGAACCTCAAACCCTTTAAACCTAATTAAACCCCAAGTGGGTTGTTATTATACAAGTTTCAGTCAATGGATGCCGATTAAGTATTTGAAGTAAGATTCTTGCGTGCTGCTTTAATTGAGATTAATTGACCTCATCAAAATTACTATTTTATGACTACTACAAAATTAAGCAACTTGCTGGGAGGTGATTGCATTGTTCATGATATATATTCATCATCATCCACACCCACTTAACTAGGTTTAATTACCTTAATCTTTATATATATATATATATATATAGGTCTAGCAACCTTCCATAAGTCTACTTTATGCTAAAAAAAAAAATTGATGAATTAATCAATCCATCTATTCGCTTTCTACCAATATGGTTAAATTGTTTCATTTTTATAATGAATCGATCTACACTCTATATGCTCATTTGTTCAAAATAAAAAACATATTATGAAGGTGGCCATGGGAGGTACGTATTATCATAGAACATTCATATGGTTTAATCAGAAAATATCGAACAATGTCTATTTCAAATTAACTTCTAATATGCTAGGTTAGAAAAAAAATTCTCTCAACCTAATTGGGAGAAAAACTTTATCTTTATTATATGATGAGAAACGTGTTAATTAAACATATAAACACTTACATAAACCTTTGTTTTATACATATTCCAATGATTTATTTTCACAAATTGGGCATGATTGAAGCAATCAATTATATATTGCATCATTAATTTGTACGTGTTAATCTACCACCCCACTTGATTCTAAGAATGCTACAATAATAGTGTGAGTGCATCTACAAAATCGGTGGACTAAAATGTACATCGGCAATCAATTAGGTATACTAAATCAGCATTTCGTATAATACCATGGTAAACTAATACAAATCGATATATAATACAATGTTAACGTATAGTTTTATTTTTCCACCATGTCACGCCGTTTTGTCCATCGCGGGATGCACTTTAAAATATGATATATAAGTCAATGAATAATTAGATCGTGCTTAGGAATACAGCCAATGAACTAAATGGTTAGGCATATATTGATTAGAGTCTTAATTTATTGGTTTTTTTGCTCGGATTAGAATCTTAATTTGAAACTAAAGTCAGTTACTTCTCAACCTGTTTTTCTATCAATAATTAATTCCTTCTCGACCATATTATTATTATTATTATTATTATTTTGCATTAAATTAAAATTGAAGTAAGATACACTTATATAAGAAATTCCTTAGATATACATATATACCATTGAATTCAATGGAAAAAACATAAAATAAATTATTTATAAATGTATAGTGATCAAGATTGTACGTAGATATATAACCGGTTGAAAATATGTAGTGTCTTATCTCCGATCTAGGTCCCAACCAGACTGCTTTTATCTAGGTGCCCTTACGAGTAGATCTAAAATAACATGACATTTTAAAGCAACATGAGAGGACTCGATCCACTCCAGGGATCCTATAAGAGAAATGTTATTTTACATTATGTGGTTATTCTCACAGCATACTCAGCTAACTAATTATTTAATATGTTGAATCCATCCTTAGAATTATTTATTTGCATTATTATGCAGTCATTCTTCCAGCGTATATCCTGGTTGATATAACGTGCTCAATCCACCCCAATCTAGGGTTGGCATGTTTTAAAGGACCTCATTGACTCCACTAGGGTCGTCATAGAGTTAATTACCTTGAGTGAAACCCTACCGACTAACCCTAGCTTTTCTAACGTCCTTCATCTGGGGTGTACAATCAACAAAGCCCACTTAGAGAAGGCACATTATCTTCTTCATTTCATTTGAAATGAAAAATATCTATTTAGTGTGAAATGAAGAGTAATATTATTATAAATTTTATCCTTCAACTTTAATATTAAGACAACATTATCTCTTATTTTACACTAAATAATTACTCTCAATTTCTCCATTTTACACTAAAAAGCTCACACCTTCTCTTAAATCCTTCAATATGGTCGCGCCGTCTATGATGATTCTATCCATCATTTATTTTCACTCGGTCCCGGTGGAGGCTACTAGGAAGAAAGTGGGCATGCATGCATGGCCTGCCGATTCTCCTGGATGGGGTAACTATGATGAAATTGGACGGGCCTTGTAGCTTCAAGCCCAATCCTAGCAAGGGCCCTTATAGATTCACATGGGCAAAAATGAGACTCCCTTTTGTGTCTTCTCTATAAGCCTTTCCATTTTATTTTTTTTTAAACATGTCCACACAAGAGGGGGAGAATGATTTTACTAGTAGCCCCCGTTTCATTAGACATGATATTAGCCGATTGAGCTTTTGGAGACCAAACCTTTCCATTATGTTTAATTTAATGTTGATATAAGTAAAATTCAACTCACTATGTTTCCCCATAACTAGATGATCAATAGCTATAATGGCAAGTCTTTTCCTTTGCATTAATTTAAGGAAGAATGTAATTGTTTGGAATTTGGCATGAGAGGAATGCCTGCACTTTTCAAGGCAAATTCTTGGAAACTTTCGTAGGCTCACAACTAATTTATAAGGAACTTTACTATTATAGAACTGTTATAGTTATCATTGCTGTTCACTAGAGCTTTGTTCACGGGCTCTCTAACCAATTGAGTTAAAAATAGAATCAATTCTGTACATGAAATCATTCCCTCTCTGGAATGTATAGCTCTCACTCTTGTGATCTTTTTTCAAACATATTTAATCATGAAGTGCTTAGATGTAATCTTATTCTCGCTCTAACAGTTGGTTGGGGCTCTCCTTGTATTAGTTTTTGCTCGAAATATGCTCAAGAGTATTCATTTCTTGAGCTTTTAATTTAATTTCCAAAAAGAAAGTACCTCGCACTGAGGGTCCCAAGGCCCAAGAGAGTCTCAACGAGAGCTCATATTATCATATATAGAAATCATTGCACACCGATTAGATTTAGATTTAAACAAATTTAAGAGTTGATAATCATTTTTTTTAAAGATTTCCAATTCATACTTTTTTATTTTTATAACACGTATTTTTCATACCAATCAATATTTGATTATTTTATTAATACGATATTTTTTCAATACATCACCACTCTAAATCCGATAAATCACCTAAATATATATGTAATTTTTTACTTTTTTTTGTTGTAATTTTTAAAGGAAACTTCTATTTCCATTATCTTTTTGGGAAACATCTTTTCTCTAGTTTCCAACTGTAACCATTTAAACTTTTTCTTTAGACATCATAAGATATCTCCACAGAATTTCCGACCAACAGTTTTTTTTTTTGAGCAATAAAAGTGGAAGATGAAGGGGATTAAGGAGGGTCTTTCCCACGTTTATTCTTACAGAAGAAAGAAAAGGAAGTGAGGTGAGAATGCTTCCATAAAAATGATGAGAAGCAAACCATTCTGCAGTTTGTGCTTCCACAAAAATGATGAGAAGCAAACCATTCTGCACTCAAACTGGAGTTGTTTTAAGGCCAGAATGGCAACTAATCTGAGAAGAGGAGGAAAGAGAGGCAGCGGCTTCAACGGCTAACAAAGCTACCCTGGCTTCACCTGCATTGACATTAAGAAATGGCAGTCTCATGGTAACTGCAGCAAGAATGACTCCCTCATCCCCACAGAATTTCCGACCAACAGTTTGATTTTGCATAATATAGTTGTATTTAAAATGTCAATTCATAGTCTTTTCAATCCCCCTTCCAACAATGGAAGAAAGTGATTCACTAACTAGAGGATGATTACAACCAAAAAGACCAAAAAATAAAACAAAAACAAAAACAAAAACAAGAAACAAAACAAAACCAAGCTAGTTCAGACGTTAAAAGACAGTTCTGCACCATGTCTTATGAGACTCTGCAACGTTCACTATCTGCTCCACTCAAAGTCTCCCCCATACCTAGAATTGGCATTATTTACACGGCCGGTATCCTCTGGCTTTATGGAATTTGCAAAAGCGTGCCAACCCAAAATGTACGGCAGGATAAACTGCATAGGAACACGTCAAAAAGTATCACAAATGGCAAGAAATTTGAAACACTTGGGCATAGAGAGACAATCACATTGTAAGAGAAGAGAAACAAGTAAATGCCCTCAAAACAAGCTAAAGACAAGCATGCACGTGCATATGCGTGCTCCCAAGCCCACACCCACACCTAGACAGAGAGAGAGAGAGAGAGAGAGGCATATCATACATTGAAAGCTGAGACGAGGACAGCGTACTCTGCTCTGGTGATAGGAATATATATACTTTCGTCCACATTTACTATCTTGTTCTGAACACCTTCAGAAAATGACATGCCAAGATCAGATATGGAGCAAGTTATAGACAAATAAACTAAACTTTCTTCATAACCTTAATGGGTCACAAATGATAAATTTGGCATGAGCTTGTTAACCAAGTAAAATACCATTAGCACATGTGAATGCATCACCTTCTGGCTCCAATCAGAAAGAAAATATGGATAGATGTATAAAGGGAAGTGTGTAGGAAAATATCAAATACTAGGGAATAGTGAGTATCCACAGACAAACTAACTTGCCTTAAAATTATTGCACCTCTGATTTCTAGCAATATATCACATACACATCATTTGATGACATGAGATACTTGCATTAAGTAATAACTTAGATGTTTATATCCCCATTATGATAATGAATGTGAAAAAAGTATGAAACAAGAAAGGGTGTATCCATAGTATGCTATTGGACTTGAGAAATATAGCATTCCACAACTTCAAGCGAGTAAAAGTTGACAATTACTGCATCACATTCGCATGTTATAACATCATTAAGCAAAAACAATATCCCAAAAATTTCACCACCAAGACTTGATGAAAAAAGAGGATTACTGAGGTTAAAGAAGTGGCCAGAACCATCAGGAAGAGGCTCCACCTTCAACACCTTCCTGACCTTTCCCTCCTCACTGCAAAACAGAACAACTTTCAATACATTTCATTATGATAAACATAACAAATAGAGCTTATGAGTACAAACTCTTCCCAGTGTTACTGACAAGAAGCAATGCAACATGTATCAATGAACATGAAAATAACTTGGCCAATCCTTGTGTCTCTAATTGCAAAAATATGTCACATATATCGTTAGGGGAAAATTTACAAGAATACTAAGCTTAATGCTGTCATAAATCTGTATCTTTACAGAAGAAAAGATGAAGATGCATGTACTCATGGTAAGGTAGACATTGGATATATAAAGACAAGCAACACGATCAAAATCAATAGTTCATGTAGTCACAAGAATCAATGAAATAGACAACACATGGGAACAGTTTGCACTAGAAAGCTACCTCTGACTCCATGTTTACCATGTTGAATTTGAGGTATAGAGTAGACTGTACCTTTTTCCCTTAAAAGGATCATGAAAAAATTCACATGAATCCTTTTTCCCAAGGCTAATTAGAGTTCCAATTTCGGTCACTGATAGAGAGAATACCTACATTCAAACAATTCAAAGCATCATCTTGCATTTGAAACTTTAAAATATCTTAAAACAATCACATTTTATCACTTCTATTCACTAATAGCAGACACAACAATAAGATATTGTAACTAGCATCAACTGAAAGGATTCAGTTTGTCCGGCAACCATCGTATAACTTCTAAGATATAGTAGCAACAAGCTTGAGTCGTTCTTCGAGACTTGTCGTAGTGGAATAGGCGATCAAGGTACCTGTTGTTTGGGTGAAATTTATATATTTCTACACATTGAGAGAGAGAGAGGGGACCTATAGGAAATTCATTAAAAGTGTAGGGGGTGCAACCCAAGTATATAGGAAGTATACAAGATAAACACCTGGCAGATCAAGAACAAGAAAAAAAGAAAAAAAAAAAAAAATCTGCATAGCAAGGGACATGGAGAAAAGTGGTACATAGATCCACTCGAATAAGGTTTCAAGAAAAAAGTTTGTAGATTTGAGCTCATTCTCTCTTGATCATCGAAGCTTCACACATTGAAATGCACCACATTAAGAAGGAAGGAGTGGAACTCCAAATTATAATAATATCATTCTGGCTGACCCTTCTATTCCAATACGCCAAAAGATCCACCACCCATCTAGGTATAACCCCACTCTACCCAAACATTCAACAGGCAAAAATTGAGTTAAAGCAAACCTAACGACACATAAGTTCCACATTATATTATCTGCAATAACAAAATGTAGATTACCTGCTTTCTGCTCCAATCATATTGTCGAACACCTGCTGCAGGGGCAAACTGAAGCAGCACGAAACCTTCCTTCGATAGTTTGAATGCCCCTGACTGTGTACAACACAAACCATCACAAAAACAAGCACCCAGACCCCCTAAGTATTCCAATTATTACAAATTACTATAAACAGAAAAAAAAAAGAAAAAGAAAAAAAGAAGAAGATAGAAAACCAAATAATAATAATCAAAGAAACATACATCCAAAGGCGTGAACTCCGGAGCTCTGGGCTCTACTGTAAGAGCTGCTTTTCCTTTGTATATTGAGTGACCCACAAAATACCTAGGCGGCAGTGTTCCACCTACACATAAGCCAAACCAAACCAATATAATTCCATTATAAACACTAAAAACATAGAAGTTTTGAACTTAATCCTCTCTTTGGTCTATCTTTATTCTATTCACTGTATTGGTGGTTGACTGCTGAAACAAATTTAGGGAAACAATCAAAATATCAAATTAAACTCAACTAAGTTATGAAATCATATAAACCCTCCATTGGGTCGCTGAGAAGTCAATAAGACTTTGAACTGACACTAAGTTGAGAAATTTATGATTTTTCTACATTTTTTTCACGGCAACCAAACAGCGTTCAAGCTGGTTTTCTTTGTTTCCTACTTTTTCTCCTCAACTGGGAGAGAAAATAATAATTAAAATTAAAAAAAAAAACAGAAAAAACAAATCAAGAACAGTGGTAGAACCTCCTCCGGGAGTTTGCGAAGAAAAGGAGTTGTTCGGAGCGGTCGTGGTGGTGAGCCTCTGTTGCTGGAAGTACTCGCACTTCACAGAGAGCTTCTTGGTCCAGATGTTGGGGCTGAAAGCGGTGCGTTTAGTTGAAGATTGAAAGAAGAGCGAGGGAACAAGGCGAAGTCTGGGGTTTTGGGTGGTAGTGAGTGGGGAGGATAGTGACTGTAGCCCCTGCATACCTCTTCTTCTCTCTTCCCGGCTCTGCCTGCTTTTTTTTATTTTCGCTTATGGTGCGGTTCGTTTCTCTGGGTTTTAGAAATGGAAATCCGCGTCCCATGGGCCATGGGGATTACCAACGTTTAATCGGACGGTGCAGATTGCAGTAGGTACTCAACGATGGAAACGACATGAATGTGTCCGACGACGACATCCGTTTTATTGATGGGAGATAGGCCGATAGACAATACATGCAAATTTTTATTTCTATTTTTTTTCATGAGGAAATAAAGGACACCCCTGTATAATCATACATTCTATAACTTATAAACCATTTTTTACAAACTAACATTCTTTCTTTCTTTAGCGACCTTTACCTTATTATATGTGAACTACCCATTATCTCCGCTCTCCAGTTTTATTGTCTTAATGGATAGTTTAATTCAACTGTTACCATAGAAAGACAATATTTTGAGTAGTGATAAACATATAATCGGCGTGCATGAACGGTAGCATGCTGATTGTATGAAATAATATTAAATTTTTCAAAAGTTACTATTTATTATATTTTTTAATATTATTTTATATTAAATAATATTATTCTGTACAACTAGCTTGTCATGCCGGTCGTATATTTATCATTACTCCAATATTTTATGAAGGAAAGGAACATTGGAAAGGTTCCTCCTTGTAGGGCTAAGCAAATTACAGACTAACCGACTTTCGACCGACACCGACCAACTCTTAACCGACACCGATTAGATGGTGGACGGTAGGCGACATAATTTTTTTATTTCGAATTTTTTCAGTTCGGTAGGCAGAAAAATGTTTTTTAACCGAACCGACTTTACCGACAAACTTTACCGACAAATTTGAATTTTTCCACATACCAACTTTGCCGACACCGACTTCACCGACTTCCGACCAACACCGACTTTACTGACCGCCATTCGGTTTGAAATGCGAAATAAAATAAAATTTGACGGAATAAGTCGGTTAATTAACCGATTTTACCAATTGTGTCGGTTCGAAATGCAGAAGTTAAAATTTTCTACCGAAACCGACTTTACCGACCGATGCTCACCCCTACGGCTCCTTGTGTGCATGTAAAAAAAATAATATATATATATATTCTCATAAAAGGACTTTTTACGTTAAAGTTCTTGCAATAGACCTTGCACAATGCCACTGATTTGAAGTTGTGGCGTTATCCTCAGCCACAAACACGCACGCACACGCGTGGATAGAAACAAGAGCAAGCGCGGCCTCTACTAGTTCTATTTATAGCCACACGCGCTATAAACACCGAAGTACCTCCATTTAATTGGATCTTGCTGATTCAGAAGACTCTTTCACGCTCAATCCGTTCGCATTTCGTAGATGATGCTCTCGAGCTTGTTCAAGAAATCTTAGCTTCAGACTCCCTTTCTTCTTTCCTTTCGTCTTATTCTTTGAATTGTACGTATGAAATGTCCTCGCTCTGTTCCTCATTTCGAATTCTGGCACCTCAATGGAGGCACAAGAACGTGCGCTTTTTTGTTTTCCTCCATTCCAAGAGAAAGACTAGCTTCGTCCCAAGCGTCATTTCCTCCTCCACGAGCGACGATTCTGTTCCAACTCCCAAACAAAGCCAGGTACTCTCTCTCTCTCTCTCTCTCTCTCTCTCTCTCAGCATTTCTTTAGCTGTTTATGCTGTGAAGCTTAATTTGGAATTCTTTGATTATTTTTTTTCCCGGTTTTGTCATAAGGTTCCTGATTTGTTTTCATTTTTCATGATTGTGATTTGTGGCACAGTTGCGTTATGATTCCTCGGAAGAGCTATTCGGGATCGATGTCGCCCCGAAACCGAGGTTTAGAACACTTTCATTTATATACTTTTTACGATTATCATATTCCATTCATAGACATTTTACGATTATCGTATTTCATTTTATAGAATCTTTTTCATCTGTTTTGTTACCTTAAAAAAAGGAGCAAATATGGATCTTAGGCATCTCGACTCAGCATCATTATACTGAAGTAGTTTAATTGATGTTATTTCTTTTGGAAGAAAAAAGGTTTTATATGAAGTTGGTCCAATCAGCCATGGTATTTCCTTTTGTTTCAGTCTAATATGTATGTAATTTTGAAATTTAATTTCAGGAATGATAGTTCTGGTGCACCCACACCACGTTCCTGGTTTGGTCCAAATGGGCAGTACATCAGAGAGCTACCCTGCCCAAGTTGCCGGGGTAGAGGTTATACTCCTTGTACAGAGTGTGGAATAGAGAGGACCAGATTAGACTGTTCACAATGTAATGGAAAGGTATATGCTCTTGGAGCCATATTTTTAATTAATTGCAGATGGATATTTACATGGGAGAGTGGCTTGCACTAACACACTGTTAATACTCATGCAAGCAGGGCTCTTTTCGAGATTTTAACTCTGTTCTAGGAGTAAAATATATTAGTATACATAGAATATACATTCCACTTTCAATTTTATGGAGAGTTTTGTTAATTCAAGATAAAAGTGAATCCTTCTATTTGATTATTTCTTGTCTTTGATATTTCTTTAAGGAGTATATACATATAAACTCAAGAAGCTATGTAGTAGTTTAATTAAAGTAACCTTAAAAGGCATTACCTAGTATTGGTTTCGCTGAAGAAAGGTCTTGGGAGTGAAGATTTGGATATGGTTTCTAACCTTCAACATCTATGCATGAAGGTTGTCACTCCCAATAATTGAACCTGGAAAGTATAAGTGGCAATTGAACCATAATGCAATAGGAATGGGGTGCGTAACTTACCAGTAAAAAAAATAGTTTTAATTTCTGTATGCTATTCTCATGAAACTCGCTAATGCACTTCTTGTTGGGATTGTGCCAATTATTTGTTATGGTTATGAAGCAGTGGGAAATTGGTTTTTGTGGAAAGACAACATACTTCTGTATCCTTCCACTGATTTCTTTGGTCCCATTGACAACAGGGCATAATGACTTGCCAACAATGTTTGGGTGATTGCGTCATATGGGAAGAGGCGATTGATGAACGACCATGGGAGAAAGTTCGCTCTAAGTAACTTTTTCATATCCTCTTTTTATTGCACACTCTTTGTTTTATCAAATTCACATTATCACCATGTCTTGCTGTGACTTGTCAGTGCGCATATTCTAATCTATCACCGTTATCTTTCTAATTTGGTCACCCGTTGTTAATGAAGAACTAACTACTTTACAAATGATTTTTTAGATTATTTGTAAAATACATACGTAGACACTAGTCTCTTGCTTTTTAACTGCCACTCTCATTTCTCTCATGCTTCATGCTCTTATTAAGTAGATCTAATAATGGTCTATAATCTAGTCCGATACCTTTGATGTTTGGGGAAGAAAAGCTTTTTGTGTTGTCTGCATTTTAATAATTGAATTGAACAAGTTCTATTTACACTTAAAAGGCAAGGCTTGTAATACTGAATGTTACATGGCTATCTTGAGTTCCTACTATAAACAATGGACCATATGGTGCATTCCATGCTCTAATAAACCAATGCCACATGGAAAGCTAAGCCTGTTGTATTCCTACAAGTCACTTGTTCCAGGATTTCTATCATGTTTATGCCCTTGTAAAGGAGATTGATCCAACACTGGTGATAGAGTTTACAACGTGGCTACTTAATTATAGTAATTGATAAAAAGCTCTCATGATTACTACTAAAGTATTACCATTATCCCTCAGAAGCAAGTGTTATACTTTATGAAATAGTAATGTTAAACAGTTGCTTATTAACCGTGGTATATACTGCACAACAAGCTCCTTCTTGATGATACAAAGTAGTTTTGAAGCATTCTTGTTTTCACTCGTATATGTCAAATGTTTCTTTGTTTTTTAATGAATACATAAAGGTTTTTTATGCTGGCTCTTTCAACATTTGCTTTTCACCCAGGTCTCCTCTCAAAGTAAAGGAAGATGATGAAGTTGACAGCTTAGATATAAAGCTGGGCATGAAGAAGAAATCAAAGCGTGTTTACCAATCACAACCTCCTGAAGTTGGATTAAAAATCAGTCGATCGCTGAAAGTTAGTTGCCTGCTTAACCTTACCTGACATGTTGCTTATGCAAAACATAACGTGCATATGTTTTATTTGCATATTCATATTGTCATCCGACACACCCATATACAAAAACGTGGCATGCATTTGTTTTATATTGCATATTGATATGTTATCTGACACTAAGGGTGTGTATGTAGAATCATAGGTATTAGGTACCTTAACCATGTTGAAATGCTTTGACTAAATACGACTGAAATCACAATTTCATCGTGGTCCATTTTGTTTCTCATCATTCTTGTGTGGTTGGGGATTTTGAGTACTTCCTGTATACTTAAGCTGTAGCTCCAATCTAGCGTTTTGAACAAGTTAAATGGGTGATTAATATTTGTGGGACAAGTGAAGGATCTTTGACTTTACAATTCTTAGCAAGTTTGTAGAGAAATTGTACAATGTCTCCCTTCCTGACTGGATGCAAACTCTAACCGGCTCTGCAGTTTAAGTTTCAGATGATGTAACACCTAACGTGATTACCATAAACTAGGCTCCCTACCATTTATTGTGATGAGGCTAGGTCCTACATGCAAATATTGTTTGCATATGTTCAGTGGGAGCCAGAGATTTAATATTGGGGGAGCCGCTAAAATTTTTTTTTGGCATCTTACGAAATTTTCTCTAACTTAAAATATATTCATCACAAAAAAATATCTATAAAAATTCATCAATATGTGCTCAAATTGATATATTAGAAATGTAACATGTTGGCACTAAATAAAAAACACAGAAATACAAAAAAAAAAAAAAAAGTGTCTAATTACTGAAAATGCTTGTCCGGTAGTTGTTGTAGACACTAGAAGAGTCAAAATAAGACGAATTAATCTATCAATAAGATAGTATGTCTTTGATTTTTTTGTTTTTGCCAATCCTTGACATAATTCTGCAATGGAAGACAAATTTTGTAATGTTTGTTCAGTAAGCACATCTAATTCAAAATACCTCAACTGGTATGTCAAATTAATTTTCTTCTGTTCAGAAAAATCAAGAGAATAATACTTATCCACAATGATACATATATCGTCAATTTTGAAAGACTTATAAGCATTTTTTAGATTCAAAGCAGAGCTAAGTGTCAAAAGTTCTATTGCCTTTTCACCAAATCTACTGTCAAGTTCTTGCAATTGAAAGTCGATAGTATTATTGAATATGTCAAAATGATAATGATACTCTATTGTAATGTGATTCTTNAGGCTAGGTCCTACATGCAAATATTGTTTGCATATGTTCAGTGGTGGAGCCAGAGATTTAATATTGGGGGAGCTGCTAAAATTTTTTTTTGGCATCTTACAAAATTTTTTCTAACTTAAAAATTTGATAATTCACATAATATATGCATCACAAAAAAATATCTATAAAAATTCGTAAATATGTGGTCAAATTGATATATTATAAATGTAACAAGTTGGCACTACATCAAAAACACAGAAAAAAAAAAGAAAAAAAAAAAGAAAAAAAAAAGTGTCTAATTGCTGAAAATGCTTGTCCGGTAGTTGTTGTAGACACTGGAAGAGTCAAAATAAGACGAATCAATCTATCAATAAGATAGTATGTCTTTGATTTTTTTGTTTTTGCCAATCCTTGACATAATTTTGCAATGGAAGACAAATTTTGTAATGTCGGTTCAATAAACACATCAAATTCAAAATACCTCAACTGGTATCTCAAATTAATTTTCTCCTGCTTAGAAAAATCAAGAGGATAATACTTCTCTACAAGGATACATATATCGTCAATTTTGAAAGACTTATAAGCATTTTTTGGATTCAAAGCAGAGCCAAGTGTCAAAAGTTCCATTGACTTTTCACCAAACCTACTGTCAAGCTCTTGCAATTGAAAGTCGATAGTATTATTGAATATGTCAAAATGATAATGATGCTCTACTGTAATGTGTTCTTTTAATTACGACCTCGACCTTAAATATAACAAGCACTCAAATCCGGAATAGAAACTCAATTGTGTTTGAGTTTGAGTAACAAAGAAAGCTCATAAAGGGTCCAAAGGGAAACTCACGAGCTGAGAATGTGAGTTTGGGTATTCTCTGTTTGATATATATATTTTTTTTAATGCATTTATCAAAATTTTTAATTTTTTTTAACAGAAGCGTGCTGCAGGCGCAGCAGCACGTGGGTCGTGGGGGAGTGTGGCTCCCCTGGTCCATGTAAAATTTTTGAAGGCTTCATAGCCTACATATATATATATATATATATTTTAAACTTCTTGGGGGAGCTGTGGCTTCCCCTGGTCAAGCTGTGGCTCTGCCACTGCATATGTTCCTCATCATGTATAGTTTCACTAAATTCCATAAATTTATAGATTTTGATAAGATCATGAATTTAATCTTCTTTGTTTAGTTGGATGATTGCAGAGTCTCAATGCCAAAACAGGCCTTTTTAGCAAGAGAATGAAGATCATACATCGTGATCCTAAACTCCATGCACAAAGAGTGGCTGCAATTAAGGTATGCAAATGTTTGTCTCATATATCGCATAATAAGATATTAGTTTTACATGAATGTTGCAGTGCTTTGTTCTGAAATAAAATTACCAATTTATTCTTTTGGTAAAAGCTGGAAGGGAAGTTTATTGAATGTTTAATTTCCAACATAGTTGACATTGAAAAATCTCTGCTATAAATTATATCAAATTTTATGTGTATAGAAAGCCAAAGGAACAGCTGCAGCACGAAGGCGCGCTTCTGAAGCTTTAAAAGCTTTCTTTAGTGATCCAGAAAATCGTCGCAAGAGGAGCATTTCCATGAAAGGTCTGCTTTTATACAACGAAGATAACTGCTGACAGCTCAACTATACCTTTCATTACAGCTAGGCTTCGGATGAGTAACCTGTTTTATTATTATTGACACAGACCAATTTTCTCGTTCTGCTGCAGGAGCACAATTTTACTGTAGAAACTGTGGACGTGAGGGACACAGGAGCCACTATTGTCCAGAGCTTAAGGATAGTTTGACAGATAGACGGTTCAAGTGTCGGTTATGTGGAGAAAAGGGTCATAACAGAAGAACCTGCCGAAAGTCAAGGTCAAGCAGTCAGGGAAACACAATTAAGAGGAATCATCGTTGCAGATTATGTCATCAAAGCGGCCACAATCGCAGGACTTGCCCTCAAGTGATTGGGGTAAAGTTGAGTGGTACTCATGCCACAGGAGGCTCTCCTACTGGAAGCAGAACATGCACTTGCCAGTTTTGCCAAGAAAAAGGGCACAATATTCGGACATGCCCCCGAAGAATTATAAATCCCTCGATGATTAATCCTCAATCTGAAGAAATAAAGCAGTGAACTTTTTTTTTTTTTTGGATCAATGCAGCTTCAGTAAATTCTTAAATTTTGTGCAGTCTATTTTTATCTGCGTATCTCTCAATGGTTTCAACCACGTATACTGTACCTGCTTGTGATCTATATGATCATTTCAATAACCATGACTTATTTTATCATGTGGCAACTGCTAGATGGGCAATCCTTCGAGCTGATTTAGTTTGGAGCAGTTCCCTCTTCTTCTTTTTTTCTCTGTTTTTTGTATGTTTATCTTATGATGATCTTGTGTTAGTCTTAAGGTTTTGACTAATCCTTCTTATATACAAGAGTGTCCTTCCAACGTCAGAAGAGAAGAATAAATAAAATGTATGACGCCATCATTTTTTCTTGAGGAGTGTATGGTTTGGTGGGTAGGTTAGAAGCGGAATGTTAGAAGGAAGATTGACTTTTGTCCTCCTCGTTCCTATAAAGGCAATGTTGTTTTTAAAATTATCACTAATCAAAATTTAATAATAATTAATTTTAAATTTAATGATAATTTTAAAAGAAAAATGTTAGGTGTTCTTTTAACGTTTTCTCAATTATGATGCGATTTTTAAAATTACGGTTGAATTTAAAATTATTGTTATTGACTTTTAATTTTTTTATAATTTTAAAAATTACATTATAATTGAAAAAGTATCAAAAAAATATTAAAAGAACAACAAACATTTTTCAAATTTTAAAACTCATGTCACTTTTGAAAGGACGAGAAGAAAATAAAAGTCTTTTGATGAAGTGATTTAGACCCTCCAAGCCCAAGGTGCATCGATGGCCCAAAAAACCGTGACAGAGGTAGTCAAAATTTAAGCTGAGGTTCAGTAGAGACCCGTTGACTTTGCCAATAAAAAAATCGGCCCAAAATCATAACCCAAAATATTAATTAAGTATTAAAAAAGCCAGCTCTGCGTCTCCTTCTATAAATAGAAAACAAAACAAAATCGGTTACGTATAACGCCGTCGTTTTAAGAATCTGATTATAGAAAGAGTCATCGCCACCATCCAGCGCACGCATTCTCCCGGAAACCCTGACCTCACTCGGCGTTGTCATCCAAATTCTCTCTCTCATCTTAGGTTTCGGAGTCTCCAAACTCAGCCATGGCGTTGCAAACCGGCATGGGTTTATCTCGGGTCCTGATCTTAGTCGGAGCAGGTGCTGTCTGTTTTTCCAGTTGGGGCCATACATAAAAAATCTCTGTCAGTTATGAGCTATTTTGATCTCTGAGTTTGTTTTTATTTATGCAGGATACACTAGCACGATCCTGATCAAGAACGGTAAATTCTCGGACTTGCTTGGCGAACTTCAGGTATTGTGCTGATTTTCCTGCTCCGTCAAATCTAGCTCCGCTTACTATTCATACTCTGATTTTTTTTGTTTTTTTGTTTGTATATGTGTTTGCCTATTAGGTATTAATTGGTGTTTTATTTTGTGGTTTTTTATTTTTTCAGTTTCATTATTAATTTATTATTATGATTATTTAAATTTTGAGTTGTAAAATTGAAAAGATTTTAGTGAATCATGTTGACTGTTTGATTTTTTTGTGAAATTAATGAAAACTATATAGTTTATGTGGGGAAATTTTTCCACAATTGAATAAACTTCATGTTGTGTATGATTATATATATATATATATTAATATAACTTGGATTACCCTATTGCATCGGCAGTCATTGTTGAAGGGAGTGGAAAAATCTGGGGATCAATCAGATGGCGATTCTGATGCCATCGCAGCCCAGGTATGTGAAGATGAAAATTTTATAAAACAGTGATTGATTTTTGTTTACTTGCTAAAGGNCCCCCCCCCCCCCCCCTTTTTTTTATATGAAAAAGTGATTCTCATGCATTATGCCTTTTCTTTTTGTTATTAGTTAGGAAAACTGCTAATTACTACCGAATTATGCATTTTCTGATGCTTATGAAGTGTATTCTAGCTGGGATTTTGTTGTTTAATTTTACCCCCTCTTTGTGTCTTTTTCCAGGTAACTTGACATCTCTTGTAGTTCCAGCTGCTACCTTGGGGGCATTGGGCTATGGCTACATGTGGTGGAAGGTATCTAGATGTGCTTATTAACTGTTTTGTTTAGTTTATGTCTGATAAACATATTTGCATTTTGACCAATTTTTCATGTATTCACATTTTGTGTGGGTGGGATTCTGAGACCAGTGTATGTGCTTTATGGATATTAATTTGTTTTCTCCCCTTTTCTTTTATGATTAGGGCCTTTCATTCTCAGATCTTATGTATGTGACAAAGCGGAATATGGCTAATGCTGTTTCAAACTTGACAAAGCATCTGGAGAATGTGTCAGAGGCTCTTGCTGTAAGTTTCGATTTAACTAATTTTTCTTAGACTACTATAATCTGAACACAAACTTCTGAGTATAATTCCCTTTTCAAAGGGACCTGGTACCATAGGTAATTTCAAAAATTAAGCATGGATTAGACACCATTGTGCATGTTTTGTTTCAATGGTATTGATAGGTCTGAAGTTTGAGCTCTTGATGAACAGTTTTTCAGTGGTTTGTGAATTTTTTTTTTTGATAAGTAATGTAAAAGAGAACTTAAGAAGCCTTTAAAAGCATGCTTTATATTTCTGTTTGTTAATAAACCTCTTTTACTGTTCGATTATTGCCATGTTAGAGGCTTGTTGGAGCAACATGCTTGTCCATAGCTGTGACCAATAGTTTGGATTTTTGGAACTTATCTGCCATTGTTTGCTTCAATACAGTGTAAAAGATATTTATTCTGACCATTTATACTCTGGGTGCATTTTTTTTTCTTCATTCTCTGATATAGCTGTTTGTTTTCCTTTTGATGAGTGTTCATTCTCCGGTATTGTAAAGTAAATATCAGGGTGTCTGCGCATGTGAATTGTGTTTTATGTGTGTCAACTTTGGGAACCTCAAAAGAATGAAAATTTGAGGTAACAGAGTTGCTCTTTTACCTTCAATCTTGGCAGCCATACATCAAAATTCAGCTAGTTATTATTGTCTAATTTAAGTTCAATGAGGCAATATTCTTTTAGTCTTTTAGATGTTATTTTTTATTTTTAATTGTTTTCTACAAAATTTCATTGTGTTTTAACAATTCTTCTATTGGCCAGGCAACAAAGAGGCACTTGACGCAGCGAATTGCAAACTTGGATGATAAAATGGAAAAGCAGAACGAGATGTCCAAGTTAATTAAGAATGATGTATGTGCTTTGAGGTTTTTATGATTTTGTTATTCTTAGTTTCTAGAGTAAAATCAGCAAAGTACAATGTTTTCCAATATTATGGGTCGTCTAGAGCTGATTCTGATGATATGTTCATGGAGAATGGAGATCAGTTATGTGTACTTTCCAGAATCGTTATTCTCACTTCTATGTTTTATTTGCGTTGTTATTTAACATGGTTAAAACTTGTGCAACAGGTCGCTGAAGTTCAAAAATCTCTTTGTGACATTGGCTATGACTTGAATGACTTACAGAGGCTGGTGGAAGGTTTGGTGAGTTTTTTTCATGAAGTTTGTTTTGGTGGTGTCAGTTGTGTGGTGGTGTTTGCACTAGTGAGCTTTTGTAGTGTGTCATCTCTACTACCCACCCTTTGCCCCGGAGCTCTCTCTTAAGAAGGAATCAAAATTTTCCATTCAAGATTTCTTCTTTCGCCATTTGTTACCAAGAAAAAAAAGAAAAGGTTTTCTCATAAATTTATTTTTCATGATCTCCAGAAGAGGGGGACACCTTAGTAATAATTTCATATATGTTGCCTTTTCATCTCTACTACCCACCCTTATTATGTTAAGTTTCTTTGTTTCAGGATGGGAAGATAGGTACGCTGGAAGGAAAACAGGTAAGACTTCATATCTAATAGTGTGTGTATTTATACGCATTAGTACATAAACATATAATTATACATATCCTCATTTTATATGAGAAGCCATATCTTTACAAATAAATAAAGAATTTCTATTGTACTCTATAACATTTAGATGCGATTTTCTGTTCATAATTCTTGTCCTAGGTGGAAAATTAAAATCCTAACCAGTAAGAGGAAAAAAGGGATAACAAGCAATTATAATCTATTTTTAAAAGTGAGGTGTGTATTTATGGTTGGAAGAAATATATGCCTATAGTGGTAATCTGGTTGGCTGATGAATTTTGTTTGCAAAACGTGTTAGTATTTGTTGTGTCAAGTTGAAATTCATATGGTTAGTAAGAAGAGAAGAGAGAGAGAAAAGAGGTGGGGGTAAGAGGAGGGGGGCGCGGGTGGGGGGGGGGGGGGGTTGGGGTTGGGGTTGTATTTGTGGGGAAGAAAAACCAGGTAACCAAGTTGTGGCAATAGAAGTTTTTATTATAACTTGTTTTTTGGTTTAAAAATAATTAAAGGAAGTTGCAATGATTCCTTTTGGGTTATTTGAGTACTGAAAAATTATGATATCCCATGGATGGGCTAATGTGTTCCATTCTAACGAACACATAGATATATAACAAAGCAAATTTATGTTACTTAAAAGGTAAGTTGAGTGATGTCTTGGTTTACAAGTTTCAGTGAGGTGTATTTCATTTTTGGTTGAGATAGTTATATTGTGGCTGGTATTTTGAACTTACTACTGTGAGGATAAATCACCACAGATATGTGACTTGCACTGGTATTGGCTGTTAATCTTACAGTTGTATTTGCATATGTATCAGCTTGAGGAGATGCTGACATTATTTTATGGTGACAGGATATTGCAAATCTTGGTGTTCTGTACCTGTGCAACTTTGTTGATGGAAAGAAGGGGATAATGCCTGAAGTTCTGAAGGTTGGAGCCAGTAGTTTAAATATAATTTGGAGTTAACTTTTGAGTTGGCATCTTTTTTTTTTTTTTTTTGAGCTCCCCCAATTGGTTGGTTATTTCAAATGTATCCATCCTACTTGATAATAAATGATATTGTAACCAAAGGTAACAATGTTCCTGTCACTCGTTCATTGCATGCCACACTTTAAAGTGGCAGTAATGGTATCTGATGCCATCTCCCTATTGTTTTAAAGAATGTATAATGTGCTTGGTGGTTATGGATTAATCTTTTGTTACTTACGTGGAACAATCACTAATGTTTAGGTGATATAGAGTATATAATGCTGTCTTTAACATTTTCCTTATTACATAATTGTAGTCTCATCTCTATGGGCTTTCTTACAGAGCTAATTTAAGTGTTTGGTTAACATCTTGCAGGAGCAACTTAAACTTACTGGAAAATCTCGTAGTTTACTCACGTATCCAGAAACTTCAAGTCTGAAGGTTCTTTCCTATTTACTCTGTTTCTTCTGGTTGCTGAATTAACAAAATTGAAATATGTGAAACATGGGATAGGGATTCAGACTTTCAGTGATTCAAATCCCCTAATCCAGTTGATTATCATGTATTGCTTAGTCTGCAAGTCCTCACTGACAACATGACCTGCCTATCTATAAGTTTCTTAAGTGAAGACACTTCTCATATGGTGACACCTTTTAGTTTTTGTGGATTTTTTTTTCCTCTGTTCCTACATTATAATGGGACAGACCCATCAAGTTTCTCATTTAAATGCTCTCTTATCTCTCTTTTGATGACACTCTTTCTCTTGATGTGGTTGCAAATGCTCTTTTATCTCTCTCTCTCTCATATGCCTACTTTTGAGTCGTGCTATATCTTCAGGCATGAGAAGTCCTGATTTTTTTCTGGGCTTTATACTGCCTTTTGACATCAGCTATGGAATTCTTATTCCTGAGTAATTGATTATATGTATCTTTTGGGAAGATGTGTTCTCTTTGTTAGAACTTTATGCCATTTTATCTGCTTGTAGGGTCTTAAGGACATTGCAGACACCTTGTCCGGCGGTATGGATAGGTCAGCATCAGATGCTATTGTGCAAGATGGTGTTGATAGGTTGGAAGAACAACCGAGACCCCTGCTGAGGTTTGAATTTATCGTTTCATCAGAGTGCATTTTCTGGACAAGAACACGTGATTTTGAATGTGTGATTGTGTGCTTTTCTGTGCTAGGCGATTGATACCTACTTCTGTTCATTTTAGAACCACATTTCTTAGTATCCTGTTTGTATGAGTGGGTTTCAGGAATCCTGATTGCTGTATAGCTTGTAAATACGTCATTATGCTTTCAGTGTCAAGGTTGATGTCGTTTTTCCCAATTGCAGTAGTTCCTTGGGGAAAGAGAAGGGGGGGAGATAAATAAATGAATCGGTACTCATTTTGCTCAGATTACTTTGAAGATCAGTTTTCTTTTTTAACAAGTGAGCAGCAATTTCATGCTCTTGATTCAGTCTCATTTCAACTTCCTATTTACAATGGGTCACCACAAAACTCTTCACTTTTTGAGAAGAGTTCATTGTAAGTAGGTGGTGCCAATTGACTAAGTGCACATATTCTGATTTAGTTATGCCATGTCTGAAGCCCTGTCTTGTGCTTCATTAGCAAAACCTATGTCATTGTCCGCATTTATTTTTTGAGGTTCCTGTTTTGGAGCATCTTATGTGCCAAACCTGCACCTTTATATGCATGTCATAGTTTCTTGAGCTAAGGCGGTTGACGTTCATAGTAGATTTATGCTTGAAACACGGATTCATCACTGAGAACGAAGGTACACACAGCTTTATGGTTCCAGCCTGTCTGGTTTGTGAACTAACTCATTCCCTATTTTAATGAGTGATAAGGTTATTTAGCCATAGATCCAGTTTCAAAGACCATTGTCATTTTGAATATGGTATAGACATTCTAGTAGTAGGGTTAGTAGATTCGCTGGTTATAATGACTTTTGGGCCGGAAGGCTAATGGGGTAGATAAGGTTTATTAGCCATTCTGTTTGTGTTAGAGATAATGCCATAAAATCTGCCAATGCATGCAACTCTTTACAGTTTTTGTTCTCTACTTCTCTTTTCTCCCTTGGATAAATTTGACAGATTTGTTCTATATAGTTTTATCCAATTGTTCTTATACCACTTGAACTTTGTTGCAGGACGCTTTCTACCAAGTGTTGAGTACAATATTATGGACTTGATGGTAACCTACCCATCATATGGCTCTCTATGTACTCCGTTGATGGTTAATATGGTTTGATTGTTCAAGTTTGATGTACACAACATCAGTCGTTACTGATGGGATGATGTTGTTAATTTCTATATGCATGCATATATCTATTTTTTCTTACTTTCGAATACCACGCGGATGGATTCTTCTGCAGCCTATTCAGTGCTGTGAAACTTATTTCAATATAACATAGGACAATAAAACAATTCCGTCGTGGTGTCCAAATAATCCCAGGCACTGCTGAAAGGCCAACTGAATTTCAACCTATCTACATGAGATTTGGCCCATATCTTCTTTTACTTGTGCTGGAGACTTTTTTTCTTTTCTTTTTTTTTTTTTTTTTTTTTTCCTTTTTGTTTTAACATATTTTTATCATGGCTCAGATTTATTTTTCTGGCCATCTTGTGATATGCTCAAATGGCTGGGGTTGTGCCGATGGCAATTTTAGTCTTCAATTTGTGAGTTGGAGTCGCAAAGTTGGGGTTTCTGGATGGAAATCGAAATACCTTCCCAATTCTCGACGCAAAAAGACGTTAAAAACAATGGTAATTGAAATATGGTATAACTGGCAAGCCTATTTGAAGTGGGTGGGCTTTCTGGATTAGTCGGGCTACCCGTGCCCCTTATAATGCTGCACGTTTTAAAATTTTAGACATAGTACTTGACCTTTTGTATGAAAAATGTAATTTAAGATTTTGTTTTGCTGTATTTAATGTTGTTATATTTATCTTCTTTTTTTTTTATTTTTTATATGTCCATACAAGAGGAGGGAGATAGAGATTCAAACTAGTGAATTTCGTTTCATATTATCATGGCTTCTTTATTTCATTAGAATATATACACTTTATTCCATGTGATATTATATACACGCCTTATTTCATATGCAGACACAACCAAAAACTACCAGGCACTTTTTTGCCTTTCTTTTTTATGCTAATTGAACGAGAGACTACATGTCGCTTGGGCTTAAATTTGGTAAAAGCTTTTACAGAATTGTTGCGTTGTTAGTAACTAGTGAGGGATGCTTAAGGTACGATTCCAGTCTCCAGAGGAGTTGATAAAACGCGAAGTGTTTTCCTGCGGTGATATCAGACCAGGCAATGAATTGCCATCGGTAGAACACATGTAGGCGATATTACCAATTTCATTGTGAAAAATCCCTCCAACCCCATTGTCGTTGACTGTATGCACAGGGAATTTGGTGTCATTCTCTTCGTATTCCTTGTCAGTGTCATAAGCCCTCTCTGTCAGCTCCCTAAACAGCGAAGATCTTAGGAGAAGGCCAAGTGCAGTTGGGGATGGTGACTTAGTTTCACTCAGGAAAACTTCCTGATTTCTAAGGGTATTGTCCTTGGCATCCACCGTCAAGGTATTGGAGTGAAAGATGGATTGTTGATCGTTTGTTCCCCCACTTGAAATGGGGTTAGAGGACATTGTCCGAGGCTGGGGCTCTATAATTGGTTTTGGTTCTTGGGAAGCAAGAGAATTGGCACCTGGTCTTAGCCACCTAATGTATGTGCTCAAGTTGAAGTTTGTTACAGCATTAATGCCTCTATACTCTATTGCTGCGATATCATAAGCATGAGCAGCCTCCTCTTGAGTACCTACCAAAACATAAAATGACCAATTATAAACCTAGTTGATTTTTTTTTTTTCTAATTATAAACCTAGTTGATTTGATATAACAATTTAGTGTCGAAGTTGCAAACAATTTGGACAGTAAATGTGAGAAACTCTATACGAGACCCATCTGCTATGATAGGTAGTTGAGTAGCCCAAAATTTATTTAGACAGGTGAGTCTCATATGAATCCTCTCATAATTACTGCCAAATTGCTAGCAATGAAGGCAACATCATCCTACCACTATGAGATTGCAAAGTCCTACACTTAATGATGCCATTACTTTGGAATTGGAATCCACAACAATTATTTGTCAGTATGGACAATTGAGAAGATAATTGTTGTGGATCTCTATCCATTAATTTGACTTACGTAGAATCATTAAATCTACTTAGTCTAATCATGGGTTGTCTGTGATTAGGGATTTGGGAAACACAAACACAACCCTATCAACCACAACAACAAAAAAGGAAAAAATAAATAAAAATTCAGATGGGTGAAACTTACTGTAAGTTCCAAGGTAGAGATATTTGTTTCCAAACACCCTCCCTATCCTTGCTTCCCATCTTCCATTGTGATGGTGCCTGCAGTTGGTCAAAAAGTTCAACCCAAGAATGAATTGGTTAATTCCCTGTTGGCAACATATATAAAGGTTAAATACCAAAATATATCATTGCCGAAAGTTATTTTACCTAGCAACTCCTCTATACTTGGATACACCTCTTGAAAAACCACTGCTCCTCCTAAAAACGAACAGAAAAGCCAATTGCATTAATGATATATTATTGGAAAGCTTGTTGATAAACTACTTAGAGCACTAACACTAGACTCCCTATAGCCCATTCTCTTTCTTATGTTTAGGGAAAATCTCAAAAAAACTACAAAAAAGCACCCACATTAGAAACCCCAAATTTAACCAACATCAAAGGGTATTTATAGTGTTTCCCAATGCATAGGGAAACACTGTAGGCTCTATATGCATTATTAAATTATAAAATATCTCATTCTCTCTCCTCTTTCATTGGTTGCAATAATAAAAAGTAGTATTTAATTCATATAGGAAAAAATAAGGGAATCTATTGTAAAGTGTTTTTTTTTATAGGGAATCAAAAAGTATTTTTATTCCCTACATTTAGGAAAAATGGTTAGGAAGCTACTGCTAGTGCTCTTAGTTAGGGGGATGAGATACCTTCTTAAAGAGGCCAAGTATTCTTCTCATCTACAGTATTTAATTCATGTCCCAACAATTCTCTCTCCTCTTTCATTGGTTGCAATAATAAAAAGAAGTAGCATTTAATTCATATAAGAAAAAAAATAAGGGAATCTATTGTGATGTGTTTTTTTATAAGGAATCAAAAAGTATTTTTATTCCCTACATTTAAGGAAAATAGTTGGGAAACTAGCTGCTGCTAGTGCTTTTAGCTAGGGGAATGAGATACCTTCTTAAAGAGGCCAAGTATTCTTCTCTTTTTACAGTCTTCATTATCTCTATTTCTTTCTCATACTCAGATACCTGCAAGAACATCACACCAGAGACAACCAGAGTTGAGAAAAGACTTCATGGTAGAAAGACACAATGAAAGAAAGATACCCAAATTCATGTTACCGGGAAATTTGTAAAAGTTGATGTTCCCCAATACTTGAGGGCAGCCAAATCATATGCTCTTGCAGCAGATTCTTCTTCATCATAAGCCCCTGATTATCAACATCATAAAGGTCAGTGGCCTCTAAATCCAGTCCCTATATATAGAAAGCAAAGATGGTTTGAACGAGCAATAAAAGCACTCACCTATATAGGTACACTGCTCCATCCCATGCCAGCAATTCCAATTTGCAAAGAGTAGATCAAAGAAGGCGTAAGAAATTAATCATGAAGAACATATATATATATATAACAATAGACGAAAACAAGTGGTGAATTAAGCTAGCTGTGTACGTACCTTGCTTTCCCTTCTTCCTCTGGGTTGGATTCCATGATCTCTTATCCCACAAATGAGCTTCAAAACGTCCAGTCCATCTATGTCTGTGTTGTAGGCACATATTATAAGCAATATATATATATATAGATTTGAAGCATGCATGTGCATGCATACATGCATGTCTAAAGCAATAGATTTTAAATACCGAACCTGCTGACCCCACGAAATCTTGAACTTCTCTTGACGACAGTAGTGGTAGTCGTGGTTTGTTGTTTCTGTTGTTGCTGCTGCTGACCTTCATTATTGCGGCTTATTGCAGGCACAGGGGATTCCCTTCGCCGCTTCTTGATGCATTTGTTAGCCAAAGCATCACCTTCAATCATGCGCAAGCGACGCGCTCCTGGGCCCAAACCATATTTCGCAGCCTGATGGATCATCTCCATTTCTGATTTTTGTCTCTCAGTGTACAGAAAACGGCAGGCAACTACTGCTTTTATTGCTTGATGCTGATAAACTAAGAGCAAGTGATGCTTATATATATATATATATATATATATTAATATATATGTGTGTGTGCCATATGTTGTCTTATGCCATTTTTTTTTTTTTGGTTGATACGACTGCTTCAAGTGACACGACAAAATATTTCGATGATTTCCCTTTCATTTGAGACAAATTTGAAATGTCTACTTCCTTCTAGACGGATAAGAACTCACTATCTGGGTCTAAACAAAATTATCCGGCTCCATGTATGCATGCAGGGGGTAAACTTCAGCAAAACATTGGTATAATCAGAGTTCAAAAATTTCAAGGTACTCAAGTTTTATTTTATTTGGGAAAAATATAAAAAGGCCCCTCAAACTACCAACCGTTTACAATTTAGCCCCCAAATGTTCAAAAAGTAATAAAGTAGCCCCCTAAATTACTAAAATGTAACAAAAATGCCACTTATTTTTTTATGTTCCTATAATACTCATATTCTTTTAACAAATAAAATAATAAAATAATTGTAAAAAAAACTAAACAATTTTTAAAAAATACAAAAAACAATGGGCTAGTAAATACAAAAATATATATATATTTTTTGGAATAAATAAATATTCGCCCATTATTATTATTTTTTGGGTTTTTTTTACAATTAGTTTGATATTTTATTTGTTAAAAGAATAGGGGTATTATAGGAATATAAAAAATAAGTGGCATTTTTGTTACATTTTGGTAGTTTAGGGGGCTACTTTATTACTTTTTGAACATTAGGGAGCTAAATTATAAACGGCTGGTAGTTTGGGGGGCTTTTTATATTTTTTCCATTTTATTTTATTTTTGGAAAAAATATAATTTAGCCCCCCAAACTACCAGTCATTTTCATTTTAGTCCTATGATGTTTAAAAAGTGATAAAGTAGCCTCCAGACTACCAAACAGTTACATTTTGGCCACTCAGTTAGTTATTACCGTTAAAGTGGATAAAAAAAATCAAAACTACGTCGTTTTGGCAATGATAAGTTACTAAAATGCCCTCTTGAAGAAAAAAAAAATTAAATTAAAGATCAAAATGACGCCGTTTTGGGAACCCTAAAGTTGTAGAAAATTCTCGAGGGAGACGACGGTCGGACGGCTGGTTGAAGAAAAATCACGAACTCTGAGTGCCCTCTCTAGGTTTTTGTTTAATTCCTACAACTTACCAAAACGGCGCCGTTTTTATCTTTATTTTAATATTTTTTTTCTCTAAGAGGGCATTTTAGTAACTTATCATTGCCAAAATGACGTAGTTTTGATTTTTCCATCCACTTTGATGGTAATAACTAACGGAGTGGTCAAAATGCAACTCTTTGGTAGTTTGGAGGCCTACTTTATCACCTTTTGAACATTAGGGGGTTAAAATGAAAATAGTTGGTAGTTTGGGGGCTAAATTATATTTTTTCCCTTTATTTTTTCTAAACCAATGGTGTGGAGTCACTTCACTCTAGGTTAGGGGTGTAAAGGCAGGCAGTTAGCTAACCGCTAACCGTTATAACCACCTAGCAGTTAGCGGTTATTGGGTTAATAACCGTAACCGCTAACCGATTTTTATATAATTTTTTTGATAATTATAATTATAATAATATTTATACATATAACTTAATCAATTGATCATTAATGATTAAATCACATTTTTGTTTTCAATAATTAAATCACAAATTGAGTATTAATATATTATCACTATAATTTATATGATTATATCACATGATCAATTGATCATTAAATCATTTGATTATATAATAACAAATTATATATATATAATATGATTCATAAGTCATAAGTCTACAAGTTAATCATATGATTCATATTATTCATGTATAATGATAGTATGATACTTACAATTAAATTAAACAATGTGTTACCTATAATCACAATTGAATCAAAGCATTATTAGATACTTTATACTTAGGAAACATATATCACATTATCTTAGATTCTTAGATCTAAGATAATTTTATTATATTAATATGAATTGTGATTTGTGAGATAATATGATCATATAATTTAAGTATGAGTGTATGACCATTAGATCATTAAGAATTTAGGACTTAGGAGTTTGAACATTATCATTAGATAATAAGTTCAATTAAAAAAAAAAAAAAAAGGACTATAAGTAAATATAATAATAATTTAAATCATTAATCATATGATCTAATTTAATGAGATCATATGATTATATAATATCAAAGACATAAGTTTGTAACTGAATAAAATATTTTTGAAACTGTATATATTTATATCTTCTAACATTTATTTATTTAATTTTTCCATATATATATATTGTCTATGATCATATAATTTAAGTATGAGTGTATGACCATTAGATCATTA
>CM017323.1:23536127-23622791 GCA_006937295.1 Carpinus fangiana
CAAAAAAAAAAAAAAAAAAAAAAAAAAAAAAAAAAAAAAACAAAAACAAATGAGAGTGAAAAATGCTATAGTGCTTAAAAAAAGCCCAAAAAAGCCCAATTTTTAAAAAGCGGTTATAGCAGGCGGTTAAATGTTTTACTAACTACTAACCGCCGACTAACCGCTATCCACTAACCGCCTAGCGGATGTAGTTAGTGAAATTTAATAACCACTAAGGCGGTTACGGTTAACGGTTTTTGCCAATAACCGCTAACCATAACCGCCTTTACACCCCTACTCTAGGTTACGAATAAGCGTGTGAAAGGGGAGGATATCTCCATCTTAAAATTGAAAGGAGTCATTTGATAGTTTGTGTTAATTGATGTTGTAGACCCCACATAAGTCAATAGTATACCCCACAAATCTAATAGTCATGACTGTTGTATTGAATTTACAGGAGAATATGGGCAAATTATTAAGACAAATTATTTCTCTTTATTTATTGAAGAATGTTAGGTATTCTCCTAGTCTTAGGTGAATTAGGATATTCCTCTCCATTTCATTTTAACTGGATAATATCCAGTTAGTTATAAAATACCCTTCTAATATTACTAATTGGATATTATCTGGTTCAAATGAATTGGAGAGGATCTTGATCGACGCGTCCTAAATGGATATTATTTTCTATAAAAAAAAAGAAAAAAAAAAAAGAAACAGCATTTATTTCTCTCACGTGGTTTTTAAAAAATAACATGCACCTATCCACCTAGGACTAGAAGAATACCTAACATTTTTCTATTTATATTGCATTTCCCCTATTTCGAGTGAAATTGAGAGGATCCTCCCCCCACCCATGACCGGAATTGGGATTGGCACATTGAGTGAATAAATTATAAATGTGTTCATGACAATTAAGTCTTACATTAGTTCTCTTTATTAAGTGAGAATTATAAGAAACTCCTATGGTAATTCACTTGCTAGATATTTTTGAATGATGGCTCATTAATTTTTTTGACGTGAGTAATTTTTCACCTACATATGTATGTATTTGAACTAATTAATTAAGTCACAATAACCTTTGATTGGCCGGTGTGAATGCTGTAGAAACTTATACATATTTTTGGGATAATTAATTTACGGCAAAGGAATATATATCCAGGAAAAAACTTTTGGCCGATCGATAACAAACGAAGAGAACAAAATGGGGTTTTGGCTTATCCTACCTATAAAATGAAACTATTTTTGTTTTGTTTTGTTTTTTTCTTTTCTTTTTCGAGATAAAGACGAACACACAAATCAGTCTCTGTGCAATTAAGAGACAACCTAGCTAGCACGCCATTTACTAATTTTGCTGCTGCTTATGCCTAGGATCCTTCGTTCAATTATATATAGTTGATATTTGACGCTTGTTTGGCAACGTACGTGTTTGATTGCGACTGACCCGTCAATAGGTTTTGGGTCAGGCAAAATGGAGTTGCTTCCACTACGGCATTTCCTATGAACCCCTATCGTTCTTTATGGTGTTTTTTTCAGTGTTCTATTAATGGTCGTACGTACGTAAATATTGTGTTTTTTTTTTCCTTTTCTTTTCTTTTCTTTCGTCTGAAGGATGAGGTATAAGTAAGTATTTTACGTTCTTTTAAAAAATAATATTAACTTAGGACCAAGAGAATATTAGTCTCTCTCTCTCTCTCTGTGTTTTTTAACCATATCTAGTTAGAAAATGTAAGGTATTCTTATAATATTCTCCTATTGTTTTTTTGGTCTAAGATTAATATTATTTTCTAAAAATCATGTGACAGAAATAAGGAACTTTTTTTTTTTTTTTTTGCTATTTTAAAAACTAATATCAATCTAGAATCCGGAGAATACGAGAACACAACATTTCCATATCTAGTTTATGAGCATGTACAAGAGCTATTTAAACTAGTTAAAGTAATTAACACCAACACATTATATCTATGTAACTTCTAACTATTATAAGAATATTATTGTTCATGTCAAACAAAATATATATATTATTGTTAAAGTAATAATTAAATGATTACATTTATTATTAATTTTTTTATTAACTTAAACTTTTAAAATAAGTAACCAATATCAGAAATCTAGATCATTGATTCTACAATTCACCATTAACCCAATTAAACATTTCGTTTATTGAATCTCAAACACAAAGAAAGTTAACAATCTGGTGTGGCTCAATGAGTCACCAGATTAATTGTATCCAAGGACTTGTTTTGATGGAGCTCAATGCTCTATCTATTGATACTTAATGAGAATGAGCAGCTTTTGATTAAAAAAAAAAAAAAAAAAACCAACTCAAACACAATACTAACAAAAATACAAAAATATCTTTCAATTAGGTCATAATATTAGAACATTTTTTCAATCCAAAAACAAAAAACACTCTCTAAAACACATTAGCAAAAACCATCATTTTCTGGCACTCTCTTCTACATGAGAGTGCCAGAAAATTGGAAGCATTTACTTATATATATAACATATATATGTGATTTTGTTAATATTGTAAATTTTTAACACATACAGAGAGAGTGCATGCGAGACATACATTCATATGCTTGCATGCTTTAAGCTTACATAGAACCATACTGCTAGCTTCTTCTGCTTTTAATCAATGGAAAGGACTTGAAAGCATGCACCCAGAAAACGCTATTAGCCATGCATGCGGAAATTTATGTTCTTTCTTGCTGATGATCGATCTCCATCTTTAATGTCAGACCCCCATAAGTACTTTGATTAATTGCTTTGCTTTCCCTTCTTCTCCAAACAATATATATATATATAGGGAGAGAGAGAGAGAGAGAGAGAGAGAGAGATGATGTATATATAGCAACTACAACAACTACAGGCGTCCTGTTATATATGCTCATCCTCGCCTAAAGAAACGAGGATAAGTTTTATTATCTATAAAAAGAAATTTGGAAAACGCTAACAACGTTTGCCGGGTTTGCAGTTGACGGTGCCGGCGAAGCGCGTGAGTCTTGTCACGAATGTCCCTGGTCTTGCTTTTATCATTTCCAGCCTCGAGTATGGCTTCTTTGTAAGTTGCTTCCCAGATTGAACGAAGAATGCTCCGTTCATCATCAGATCTCCCTCCGATCTCCATATCCACTTACTCCACACACCCTCCTCCGCGTAATCCCTCTTGGTCACCTTCACCAACACCACAAACCAAATTATTTATTTTTTAATCTCATACAAGCAAATTAAGATTTGACTAAAATAAATAAATATATATATATACCTCTTTAGCAAAGCCGTTTGGAGGAGCAATGAATCGGTTACCCTGACTGATAATGGTAGGATGGCTGCTACCACCAATGGCATACATTAGCCAGTGAGTGTAGTCATTGTTAACCACATGAACAAATCCCCATCGGCACCTCGGCATCCTTTGCACCAATCCCCTCCCGAAGTGGTTGAAGGCAACTGTAATTTGCATTATCTCGTCGCCGGAGTAGCTGTCGCTTGCACCAAATAACATCACCTAAATCACCCATCTCACATTCGTTAGTAGTACTACTCATAAATGGGGTTTTTCATTCCGCAACCCGGGGGTTTGGCTTGAGTGGTAATTAGTTATTTCTAGAAATGCTGGTGTGTTTATCTTAATTAAAATGTTACAGGTTAATTACCTCATTGTGGTGGGTGAAATGGCAGTTGGAGATGGTAATGGCAGTTGATCCCATGATGGCATCAATGAGGCCATCTTGGCAGTTGGACATGGAAACATGGTCAATCCAGATGTTGGATGAGCCAAAGATGGAGATACCATCACCATCACTCTGGGTCCTCAAACCAACGTGGGCTTGAGAATCCCTGATAAGCCCGCCATTTCCGGAGACAATGTCATGGATATGAATGTTATGGATGATCACATTCTTGACGAATTGGAGGGTGAGGCCAGCACCAAAGGATATGCGCACATTGGCTCCCCTACCATCAATGGTTTTGTCGCTGGTCATGATCAACTCCTGATTCAGCCTAATAACCATGCTGTGTGCAAATATAATCCACAGCGGCCCATTCTGGGTAACCGCGTGCCGGAGGGTTCCCGGTTTTGGATTCACCATGTCGTTGTCGGAGGGATCGGTCACAACGTACATTGGACCATCTTTTCCACCGGTGACTCTGTGCCCGAACCCAAGGACACACTTAACCAGCCTCTTGCGGTTTTTGGCCCAGTTCGGGCGACACCTCCAGCATCGGTCAATTGGGTTGGTCGCCAAGCACGGTCCCTTGTACTTTCTCAAGTTTCTTCTTGTGCTGTTCGTCCCCGTCAAAACCCTACACGCCAATTTTTGTTAATTAATTATATAATATTTCATATCATAATTTGATAAATGTGTCCATTCTTTGAAAATTATCAGGGTGAAAGCGAGAATATATAGACGAATTAGGCTAGGCTTACTTGTTGACATGAGAATTGAAGTCATTGGTGATTTCCTCGGGATGTGAATGAAAGGCCTCGAGGTTGGCCTTTTGGGCCTCCTCTTCTCGGAGCTTCCAGTATTCATCAGAATGATTACCGATGTTGGCGTGAAGGGTCGGGATTATGAGAGAGAATGACACAAAAAACAAGAGCCGAAACAAATTCTTTTGAACTCCTGCCATTGCTTGATCTGCATGCATATATGTCAAGTCAACGTGCGCTACTTTTCGTGTTGTAATTTTCTTTTCCTTTTTGGTTACTGCCGGTGAAGGTCAAGGTGTACGTTCCGGCAACCCGTCCAGCAGATCGATGGAACCCACAACTGAGAGGGTTCTCTTGGCTTGCTTGCGAAGAATCCAGTATTTAATACATGAAAACGTTTAAATACAACGGCCAAAGAAAATGAAACGGAAAAGACACGAATTAATGAAGATGGAGAAGCATAAGCCGGGAAGAATGGGGAACCTCATGCAGTTAACGCTTAAACAGCCTTTGTTTCTATGTTTAGCAACTTAAGTAAGCTGGCTTCTCATTTCTAATAACTAACAACGAAATGGTTGAGACTTACCAATGTCCCGCAATGCGTGCAACGGTGTGGTTTTTGTTGAGTTAGAAATTAAGCAAGCACGCCTACCAACAAAAAATATAATAATAAATTAAAAATTAAAAAAGAAATGAAAAATGGTATAAAAAATTTAAATAATGTGAATTCATTTACACCGTTAGGTTCATTACCCTTTAAATCTTAACCATCCATTTTAATAGTCGGGGGTATCCCAGATATTCGTTATTTACGTGTAATAAAAGGAAACTATGTTAACTCCCCTTCTGACTTCCTTCTTCTTCTTCTTTTTTTTCTTTTTTTTGTAACGTTTTAAAATTTGCAATTATTGTCCCCCTCCCCCTCAAGCCTTAATCTATCATTGGGGTTACAGTGTCCCTTTTTAGTAAGTAACCTGAAAATGATATATATATATGTATATATATATTGAGTTACAAGGAAGAGACAGATGACGAATATGAACTACATAAAAAATGAAGCGAAAAATTGTTGGAGGAGACAAGAAGTACATTTTTTTTAATAAAATATTTTACACCAAAACAAACAATGCATAAAATATAATCACGATTCTTTTCAAAATCAAACGTGTAAGGTATAATGGTTTTCCTTGACACGTTATTTAAAAAACGATTCCATGCACGAGATGTTACAAAATAAGTATATTATTAATGGCAAATCTCAATCCGACGCCCAATACATGCTACTCCGGCTTCCACTCGAGCCAACTTAATTGCCGTGATAGGACTCTCCTATCATCATCCCTTGGTCAAGTTGCTAGCAACCCTCTATGTGAGGAAAAGCATGGTAAGAGCAACTTCAATCACGAACAAGTATGATGCTCTTCATTTTGTTTCGTAGAAAAATGACGAAAACTTACAGTGGAAACCTTCTTCTGTATTGTGTGTATATATATATATATATTTATATATGATTGAAATCATTTTTGATTATATCAAGATGCTGCCTCCCAGACCTTGTAATCTTTTCCCTCAGTAGCGAAAGACCATTTCTGGGATCCACTTGGTTCATAATGACCTGGTCCTATCTTCACTGCAACTTTGTCACCAATGATGGCCGCATACACGTCCCTTTCTGCCTTAGTAATTTTGATCTAGATGATGCAATATCACAAATGAAGTCAATACTTTGAAACCCTATTCAATTTTCATCGACAGACATTTAGAGCAACATCCTGATTTCCAAATTAAGCAACAATGACAAATAACCAGACCGATTATGCTTATTATTCAATGTCTTGGGACAAGTTCAAATTGTGTTTTCCATTACTTTCCTAGACCTTTGTTTTTCGTTCCCTAGATCTGTAAGTTTTTGACTACTTCTATTCTTGAGTTCTTTTAAATCTAACGAGAAAATTAGAACAAACTTTTTATTTTCTTTAGAGAGTTTTCCATGCACATTATGATGCCCAACAATTGAAGCCAAAGATTGACACTTACCGTACTACGACACTGGATTTTGTTCCGGTTCCTGACAGAGATTAAAGCTCCAACTTCAGATTTGTAGTGAGAGAAAATATGGTCGAAGAACACTGCAGGTGTTCCTGGATGAGTCAGGATGTAAGCATATCCTTGCATTTCCTTTCCACCTGGGAATCTCCAATGGCCCTGCAGAAGGGAAAAATATAAAAGGGTAAAATAACATTCCCAATTCCAAGTTGAAACAACAGATACAATGGACAGTTCAAAATGGAGGTTCAAACCTGAGTAGAGCCAGTGTCATGATTCTCTATAAAGGTAACAGCACGTGATGGCCACCATCCAACGACCCCAGGAGGCTTTCCCTTTTGATCAGATAATCGCCAATATTCACATCTTTCCAATGCCTACATAAAATAAATGTACAATGTAAGTATATAACGTCCATCGTATAACTGTACCTTTAAGAAAGGCCATTACCCAGTAAAAGTACCACCAAAGGAGTTCGGGTTACTGAGATATAATTGCACCTTATATGCACACATATAAATAATACTTGACAGATGCAGCATAACATATGAGGACACAAGTTGATAAAATCAGCATAATCATAAAAAAATAAAAAAATAGATTCCAGATCCTTTAGTCTAATATATTGTAGTATTTTTCACTTAAAACAGTAATTGAGACATTTATAATGATATCAAAACAAAATTATCTTTCAATTTTTTAAGGCCATATAAAACACAACTCCCTAATATTCTAAACACCCCATCAAGCATTGTCTAGATGAACACTTACTGAATGAAGAATCCCTTTGGTCGTGACATCAAAGGCACCAGAAGTTCCATTAGTTGCATTGATCCAGTCTATAATTCTCTGCCTATGCGCATCTTGATTGTGATCCATTTCACCATACGTGTAACTGAGGGAATCCCAATACTCTCCAACAGCAAAGAAAGGTTCACTTGCTTCCAGGTACTCCTTGATATAACCACCCCAAAATCCTCTGACATAATCCATCCTCCACCCATCATACTCAATTTCTTTCCTGGAGATCATATTTTGAAAGCAAAAGTACATAACCAAACCTTGAACATAGTGTTATTTACAGAAGCAGAGAGAAAATGAATATCACCAGAACAAAAAGTAAACCTCCAATTATATTCTAAAAGAACCAAAGAGCAACTGACTTCAGAACATCATGATATACACACGATAAATTATGAGACACCTTCAAGTCATAGATTTTTGCAGCAATGTTCACTGGGGCTTTCTAAGGTTAAGAAAAATTATGTGTCATCAATCCAATTAACTTGAAACCAAAAAAATAAATAAATAAATAAATTTGATTAACTTCACTGGCATTTACGGGACATAGCAACTCTCTAATAGACTACCTCAGAACTCCAAAAACAATCATGAATCTCCTCAAGTATTCATTTTATTTATTTATTTATTTTCTGAAGAAAACATGGTGGTCGCACTATTGTCACAAAATTAGGACATTAGCTCAAATGAAACTAAAAGAAATGCTTTGAGACGCCCCTGAGGGTGCTATGATCAAGAATCAACTCCAGCTTTCATTTTGGGATAACCCCAGCTTTGAGAGAGAGATTTAGCTTGTTGATCTACTTAAGGATTATTTGGGCAAGTGTTCCTCTTAAAGGCAGTTTTTTTACTCTATGGATAAGAAAAGGATATGTTTCCCTCAATAACGTTCCTCAGAAGTTCAAGAGATCAGTCCAGAATGCTCACCTTAGCCAACATAACCATTCTCTAATATCCTTCCTCACAAAATCTTGTGAATGATCAATATTTGGAGCAGCGTGGAAATTATCTCCACTACTCTTGTTGCCCCTGCCCTGTGATATAAACAAGGTACTTTATATATCTGAGAATGAACACCTAGCATTCTGCCCAAGAAAGAAAAGCTGTACATATAGCATAGGCACAGTCTCATGGAATAAATCAATCATGCATGTCTAAAAGCAGGAATTTTCTTTTATATATATATAAGTAAATGGAATTCATTAAAAAGCGCAGCGTCGCAACCCAATTACACAGAAACACCTAACTAGAAAAAGAGCAAATATCAAGAAAATCATAAAAACTAGAAAAATGAAAGCAATCAATGACAGCCATCCAATAGTAAAGGAGGAAAAACGCCAATAATTCTATCACCGTCCTCTCACGATCTTAAAAACTACGATCGTTTGTTTCTCTTCAGATACACCACATTAAATAGGCCGGAACCATCTTCCACACTACTACACAACAAAAACCAACCCGACCTTTCCAACAAGCAAAGAGGTCTAACGCAGAAATAGGTTGGCAATCCTGAAAACTGCAAGGTTGCTCGGTTCCATTGCATTTGCAATTTTCATTGTCGGTCCTAACTTTTTAAATCATATAAACGGTAGAGATTAAGCCTGTCAAACAAGCCTGTAACCTCCTATTCCTAGAAGAATGAGTTAGACAAATATATCTTTTCTTTTTATCTTTAGTCAGAAAACAAGATCTACTCACTCTGCTACAACTGCTGTTGCTGCATTGACCAAGCTCTGAGACAAGCATTACAAGCATACACCTAAGGTTAGAGAACAGATACAAGGCATTCCCAGGTTTACACTCCAGTTTCCAAAGTATTTATCATACATGAAGGTCAATCCAGAAGTCAAATCAGAAACTAATTGTATTCATTCTATGAAATTGCTGCTGTTAGTACTACTACTATTATTCAATTCAGTAATTAACACTGCCGCAACTACTATTACTACTGCTAGCACTAGTGTTGCCATAATTACTGCTGCTGCTAGCAGAAGGGGAAAAAAAATAGTACTAGAAGTCAGAATCTGCTTAACATCTTAAGCAGATTCTGACATCTGTCTTTTTACAACAAATGTTTATGTCAAAAGAGGTTTTTCTTGATAATATATTTATCACACAATTCCCTTGTTGGGGTCAATGAACCAAAGAGATCCTTCCTTTTCCATTCCCAAAACACAACCCCAATAAAAGTTCCTATCTCTTGCTCCCTCCATCATTTGAAATCTGTTATATCAAACAGATGACAAATATGAAAACACAGTCCTTATGTGTTATGCCCTTGGAATGTACACTTTCTTTTGGTTTGCTTGAAAGGGACACGCATGCATGGAGGTGCAACTCATTTAGTAGACAGATCTTACGCTCAAATGTACCTGTTAGTGCATGCAGAACACACCCAGACAACTGGAAGTGGGCAAGATGGTGATTAATCTACCTACAGATAGGAGTTCCTAGCTCTACCGCCTATCCAGCCGGAAGACTCTTATTCGAGGTGGAATGCTTCAGTTATTTTTAGATAGCTGTGTTTGTCTTTCCTAGTTTGCTTAATTTTCATGATTCTCTTTTTCTTTTCTCTCCTTCTAGCTAGGTGTATCTCTTGTATACTTCTTGTGTAACTAGGTTGCACTTTTCTCTTTTTAATGATATTTCGATTTCTTAAGAAAAAAGTAGTAAGAAATTCAATTTGTGAAATAAAGAGAGCCTAAGGTGATCAATTTTTCAAGCATGTTATCGAAGACAAAGGATACAAAGTAGGATAAATATCAAAAGAAACTACAAGGGGAAGCACCGTTAACAACACAATAACATTTTCATCATACATTGTCTGTATTTCTTTTATCAATATTGGATTCTAGAATAATACTAGAAGCCTGTCCCAAATAAGTGAAAATCAAACTTTTGCAAGCTTAGGATTAAGATAACATATCTATTAGTGGGATTCTGTTTCCATGCACAGGGAAATTCCTTCATTAGTTCATTCAAAATTCAGCAATCTAACCATCATAATTCTCAAATAATTGCACGTTCTTTTTTTTTTTTTTCTTTTTTTCTTTTTTTTTGGGGTGTGGGAGGGGGGGAATTATTGCTTTGATGTGTTTGCAAATATTCAGAGAATAATAGATGCATGATCCCTTCTGATGTTAAACATTAAAAAAGGAATCAATTCTGAGTAATGTAAAAGAAAGTTGACTTTTTAGTAGAGAAAAGGCAGAACGTGGTACCTGAAAATGGGGGTCATCTCCAACAACTGCTCGATCATCCCAGTTTAAACGACCACCATAGATATTCCAAACACCATTCTGATTCTGATACTGTGCACAGCGGTGATTCAAGACAACATCCCCCAAGACTTTCATTCCAGCTGCATGGAATTTCTTCACAACTTCTTTCAGCTCATCAATATCTCCATATCTGATTTGTATGTCACAACAGAAACAAAAATTAGTCACAGAATTCTCATTTATTCTGATACCGCCTATTATCTTTTGTACAGACAAAAAAAAAATATAGAAAACAAAATAGATTTCTAAAGATGACACATCTCAACTCACTAATGATAACTAAATGTCTATTAAGTAATTGATAATTAAAAATTTTTAAAATCCAGGCAATCATGCTCAGTTCCAATAATATATAAGCATACATCAAGAAAGCAGATGTCCCTCAAGTATGTAGCACCCTCTTTTTCTTTTTCTCAAAGAAAGGTTTTCAGTTATAATTAATGAAGGTTCACGAGCAAGCTGAGAATTCTTTGCATAAAGACCACAACAAATTCTACATGAGGCAGTAACACAGATTGTGTATCTATAAACTTGACTTATAGTACCTGGAACTTAAATTATATAAATCCGTTGGCATGTACCCTTCGGGTGATACAGAAACTGTAGGTGGTGGTAACCAAATCACAGTGAAACCAAGCGAAGATAATTCTGAAGCTCTTTCTTTCAGCTCCATGTACCATCTTCCAGATTTTTTAGATTCCCAGTTAAACCCTTGGCACAATATCTCAAACCCTGTGCCCGTCCCTGAGCATATTTTGACAGCAGGTTTTAGTTCCTCAAATTCAGCAACAGCTTGCTCCGAGAAAGTTGGAATGGAGCTTCTGAAGATACTATAGGCTTCAGCAGCCAGTTTTTCAATTTCTTGAAGAATAGTTTCTTGTGCTTCGTTAGTTTTGGCCTTTTGACCCTTCACAGCCGAAATGTCACTTACCAAGCTCCTTATTTCATTAATTATTCCACTAGTTAATGCACTAATAGATCCTTCTTCATTTGCTTCTGCATTATATTCAGGTATCTGTGCACTTTCAGATAGACCCTGTCCAGATTTAGCAGGGAAGTTGCTAGAACTTGAGAGGGGGATGTAGAAGTCATTTCCCATACATTTCAACCAAGTATGTTCATTTAGCTTGAGCACAAAATGAAACCCTTCAAGTCCTTCCTCTAAAGTAAACAATCCAAAACATCCCTCTCCTCCCTCTTTTGGCTGCAGAACACATCACTCATGCAATTAATGTTTAAGAATAAGAAAACAATTCTAAAGAGCTGAAGATTCAAATTAACAAGAAGAAATGAGGCATCCCAATTCAACATTTCCATAGAAGAATAGCATATGGAAGAAATCAAGTATAACTAACAACTCTAATACAAGTAATTGCAAGCATAATAATGCCTTCACATCAGACCCTAATATGAGGCCCTGTCAGCATAATCTACGTATCCATGTATAGCAAGTATGACATTGAATAATATTTCACAAAAAATCCTCTCATATTCTAGTAAAAGCATGTTTGCAGATATGAAATCCTATCTCCCAAGTTGCTAGGTATAATTATGCTTCACAACATAAATATGCTATGCATGAAAGGCCAGTTATTTCAGAGACAAATAAGTAAAAAGACCTTAACGTCACATTGGAGGGAAGGACAAATGAAAATACAGTCACACAATTGAGAAAGCACAAGCTTGCACTCTAACTCCATAAAACCCCAATTACTTCCCTATCTGGTAGCAATTACAGAAAACTCTTCCTTCCAGAAAAACTCAACCTCTTTAGTGGTGCCACACAAAAGAAAAATAAACATTTTTAATGAACTAAAAAACAGGGAGAGAGATAGAGAAAGAGGCACAAAAGGTTTGAAAAGCTTAACAATATTGTGTGGGACCTGATAGTTATGTAAATTTATATATTTACCTAAACATCTGCCTATCTGTCTCTTTCTCTGTATGATTGTATGTTGTATTTGACAAGTAAAGAACAATTTTATTAAGAAAATGGAATGGTTTCAAGTATATAGGAGTTCCTTCTAAATTACACTAAGGCTCAGAGAATTAAGAAAGTCCAAAAGTAAAAAATAAACAATGGGATGGAAGGCTGCTAAAGCAAGTCATCCATATACAACAACCGTAAGAAAAAGGTTTAAGCATTACTGTGAATAGCTCCACTGTTAAAAGTCCAATTATTCCTCTAGCACCAAATAATCCACATAAGGTAAAGCTGGAAAGCATTCCAAATTAAACTGCTTTATGGCGGCCCATATATAGAAAGTCAATATATCAGCAAGAATAGCACCAGTATATATTGAGAATAAAAGTACATTTGATTTGCCAATATGTCAGTGAGGGAATATATTTAAATGTTGTACCTGTAATCGAGTCCGCAAAGCCTTGTCCTTGAAAGTTATTGTATCTGGTGGATGTGGGGCAGCTGGAATTTCCCACTTTTTGGTATCATCTCTGCAAACTCCCCAGTGAATAACAACATCTCCAGGTATATCAGTTTCTACATATAGAAAATTTTTAGCTGTCTCTGGGCACTTTCTAACACAAACAGTGACTGAGTTATCAATAGCAACTTGTTTTGCAATAGGCTGCTCTTCACTGAACCCTTCTAGACTCCTACTTTCTTGTTTAAGGTCTCTGGATTCAGTGCTGCTGCCTGCAGCATCAGTATGTGACGCTTCTGCTTTACGGAGCATTTTAGATAGTGGCCCCAAAGCCCCTAGGTTAAAGAAAAGCCAAGAAACTGTCTGTCAGATCACGATTGAACATAGAATAGAGAGGACATGACAGTTACCAGGAAAAAAACTGTTTAAGATCATAAACCACCCACCTGTGATACACCTGATAGATACGGAAAAAAGCCCAAGACCCAATCAATAAAAGGACCAGTACTACTAGCGCCAAACAGGGGTCCAAGAAAGCTTAACACAAGGCTTATTGTCACAAGAGCCCAAGGAAGCCCATGCTGGCCCGAGAGGGGCCCGTGAGAGCTTAATATAAGGCCTCATCTTATGCCACACTCAGGTATGTTTTTACACGCATTCTTCTACCCTCTAAGGGAGCTCTCTCCAATGAAAAGAACAAAAAGAGACAATATATGCCAGAACAGCATCTAATTCCTATATCAATAACAAACTGCATCCAAGATCAAAGCGATGTTACAAATGAGTTACACTAATTTTATTGCCATCGCCTCTGTCAGTCCTTTCCACAAATGGATCTCATTAAGAAATTGCCTCTATTTGACAGAACTTCATGGCTTTATAGATATAGTGGAGTCAATTAGGCTCATATGTTTGCTTAGGAGTTACAACAGTTCTACAAGAAGGCACAAAGTAATTCAGGCTGAAGATAAAAGGCTATGCATTTAACAGATCTATAATATTAAACATGAATTAACCGAGTGAATAGTAGTACTATATAATAATTTCTACAACCTTGCCAAATATCAAAGCTCCTTTTTGCTCCTACTATATTGCCATCACCTTGAAGGTAGTCTACAAGAGGCACCTTGAAATCTCTCCCTCTGTGCTGATACCAAGATCCAGTTTCTTCATCCTGCATTCCCCCCACAACCCCACCCCCCCCAAAAAAAGAAAAGAAAAGAAAAGAAAAGAGAAATAAATTAGCAAAATATACATATAAACCTTAAATACACAGGAAATTTAACATAACTGACACTATCAACTGCTAATTGTTGACAATCAGAACCTTCAAAACAAAATTTATAGCAGCAATTGCACCGATGGGTTTGAGATCAATCTTCACTTCGTAAAATGTGTCTCCTTCCGGTGACAATGATTTCTTCAAGGGCGTCTCTATTGCATAGTCCTGAAAAGTTTTTTTTTTCCTTTTTATTCATATTCTTATTGGCAATGAAAAAGTGGCTCCATACACAATCTTAGGAAACCAATACATACCTTGATGGAAATTGAACCCGGGGGTCTCATTTCAGTAGGAGGTTGATCCCATTCACTGTAAAATTTATAGATGGGCTTTCTTTATCACATATATCTATCATACCATATATTATGATATTATCAAGAAAACAACCTTGAATCCTACTTAAGCTTCTTCATAAAGCACGTAAATACTTAAATCAAATAATTTAACATTAGAATTTAAAACAGTTGGCATACCTGCCAACATCATCAACATGAGAAATTCCCCAGTGAAGAATCCATTTCCCAGGAAGATCACAACCAACAGTAAGCTCCCAATTCTGATTATTCTGCCCATGATCTAATCTGATGAAGATCGTTCCCTCAACCTACAATCCAAGTCAATCATGGGAACTTTTTTAATCAAATTCAAACCCTTCCATTCTGTCAAGCATCTGATAAAATAGAGCAATTTTTTTAACAGCATACAATTTGGGTTTTATGCACTTCTTTCTTTTTTTCTTTTGTTAGTTGAAAGTGAAACACTAATATAATGAACCTGATGTGAGACAAAAGAGGAGTTCAGGGCACTCTCCTAGAAGTTGGCTCGAACTCCGTTAGAAGTATGCATGCTGGAAGGCTGGAAGTTAGCTCGAGCCAAGTCAAGACAGAAGGCTCTGCAAGAAGTTGGCTCGAACTCTATTAGAAGTCTGCTAGAAGTTGGCTCGAGCCAAGTCAAAACAGAATACTCCGCTAAAACTCCACTCCAGCCAACTCCAGACAGAATGCTCGTTAGAAATCCGCTAGAAGTTAGCTCGAGCGGATCCATCTGATACAAAATAATTTGAGTTGTCTTCTAATTTTAACAATGAATCAATTCCATCCCTTTTGAGTTCTTCTTGATTTGGTTCACTTTCTGACATTTAGACTTTCCTTAATTTCCATGGTTTCTCATTTTTAAGCAATTAGGCCCATTTTATGTTAGTGCTAAAATTAGTTTCTTGCCTTTCTCAGCTCGTAGAATTTCTATATAAGAGGATCATGATTGTAGGGAGAGTATAGTTTTTTGAGTTCAATAACAATTCATTTTTATTATCAACGTGTGTGTGTTGATTTGTAAATTTTTTTGAGTTCAATAACTATTCATTTTTTATTTTCAACGAGTGTGTTGATCTGTAAATTGAAAACTCAGCTTTTCGATCTCTTTTATCGCTTTAACTGCGATCAAGAAAAAGTTAACTTACTTTTACTTAACATTTAACGTCATGTTTGATTGCTGAGAAAACAGAGGAAAGAGAAGAACAAAAAATCTAAGAAAGTTTTTCCTTGTGGAGAATCCTCAATTAAGCTCTTGTACAACGATTTCAGATCATAGAAGTCGATTTGTTTTTTTCATTTTTTTTCAAACTTAAATCGCCTCAGTCTCCTCAGCAACCAAAACACGTCCTTTTCATTTCCAACATTTTCTCGGGAACCAAACAGAAACCAACCACACTCTCTCGCAAAGCAAAATAAGAATTTCGAGAGAAAAAAAAAAAATCCAACCGTTTCAATTTGCTTCAGAGGGAAAGTCTGCTTGAAGAAGGCGTCCGCGGATTCGACGGTCTCAGCGAGAGCGGTGGAGCTAGCTCTGAGAGCGTGATCCTTAGGAGGCCTGAAGTTGCAGAAGCTCCGGGCCTGGAAAACCAGCTTCTGATTCCTAGAGCAATTCAAGGACCACGGCCTGAAACCCTTGGATTTCAGACCGTACCTTGGACTCTCACGATGACACTGCTGGAGCATCGGCTCCATCCTAACGGTCCACATGATTTCAGTCGCTCAGAACAGAGCGAGAGCCAGAGCGAGAGAGGGAGAGAGGGTGAGAGGGTGTGTGTGTGTGTGTTCCTTTGCAGATACTTTTTAATCTATATAGTATATATAATCGTATCATAAAGTAGAGTTACTTTTTATTCTATTTTTACACATTAATTAATCATTATTAATTTTATGTCTCGGCTACTTGCTCGGTCGTTATATCTAGCTCGAAACAAACTCATAAAACTCGCTCTTTCGAGTTTCAACTATCATCAGATTCCGGATTTGTTTGTCGCTCCGCAAGAAACGACTTACCAACGTCAGTCGTGGTTGTTGTCATCGCATAATTGGCGAAAGTCTCTTTCCAAACGCATCCCCCACCACAAATGGAATTAGTAATAAAAATTTCTTCCCAATTGGGGTGGGGGCGGGGGCGACGTGACGTTACGGCTCATCATGTGCTAGCTGTTGCGATGACTCGACAGTCGACGGGGATGAGTGCCAGCGGCCAGCGGTTATCTTTTCCTTGATTTGTTGGATTTTACGAGAATGTTAAGACGACGACTGGCGACTGGCGACTGGACAAGGATGTTAACAGCTGGGGATAGCAACTGAACTTTTACAAAAATATCTTGTAATTTGTTTGGACTTACCACTCCAAACAAAATGGAATTTCGACTAAAATATAATGGAACTTTGGAGAATGCTCTTTAGTGTCTTCTTTGACAAATATCTTCAAATAACACTAATTCGAGTATCAAATTTAGATAAGTATTATAGATCAACACTGAAATCACATTGTCTCTTAGAACTAGTTTAATCGGTTAAAATTACGGCTAATGAAACGAAGGTTATTAGTTCAAATTTTCTTACCCTTCTTGTGCGTACATGTAAAAAAAAAAAAACCATTAATATCACATAGCAGTGACAAAACAATAATTAGAACATCTACGCAAATCCTTTTTTTTCCTCTCTTGCATACTAGTCATTTTGTAGTTTTTCATTCAAGTATGAATGGTAAACATGTTGATTAACCTATTCACTATAGACACTATAAACTTTGGTTATTATTATTTTTCTCTCCCTTTACTTTTTTTACTCTATCTCCTTCACACTCTCTCTTATACAAAATAATATTTAAAGAAAACAGAGAGTATAGTAGAAAATATATTAGAGTGTGTATAAAAATTAGTAGCAAAAGTACAATTTTATACCTATTTAGTAACTATTTTGCCTGGAGATGCTCTTATAAACTAATTGAATAAAAATAACAGCGAATTATGGCTTTACTTTTTTGTAGTTTCATCTTTAATTATGATCTCATAAGCGGTATTGATGCAATTTATTATTATTATTCAGTAAATATTATCGGTCCTTAGTAGAAAGCATGTTCTAATAAGTTGTAAATTGTAATAAATAGGTAAAGTGTTACGATCCTAGTGTCCTACATGAGTTAAGTCTAATATTGACCATATGTATATAAGCTATTGATCACCCTTCTCTTGCAAGCTGATTTTTAAGAGTAAGGCAAGGCTTAAGTGCACTAGTTTTAAACTACCGCATGATGCAGTTGTTCAAAACGACAGCGTATGTGGCGATAAAAATCTAATTTTATAAAAGAAATGATATAAAATTCATTAAATATTAAACAAATCAATAATTTAAAAAATAAAAATATTAAAAAACTTAAACTACTAAAAAACAAAAACAAAAAAATCAAAATGAAAATTAAAGGGGTGACTGGAGCCTTCTTCTTGTTCTCCCTCTCCTTCCACGTTGGCAGGCTACTCCCCAACGTCATCTTCCTCCTCTTGAATTCATTGCAACTGCTTTCGCAACAGATCAAGGATGTTAACTCTAACTCAGATTGAGTGTGAATTAGATCAAAACCATCTCAACTGACGAATTTCAGCACTGAGATATATAGCAAGATTCAGAGAACGAATCGAAGACTGGTTGAGTGATCCGATCGGAACTATGCGAGGAGACGGTGGAGCTGACAACGTTGGAATCGGCTACCGGGTCGGATTGTGGACTCGCCGGAAAACCGACCGTGGAATCGAAAGTCTTCTTGGAGAAACCCGGGAAAAGGCATGTAAATGATGAGGGGAGTTTGGGAGATGGTGTGAGCTGAATGGGTTCAGTGGTTCAGTGGGGGAGATGGTGTGGCCAAGGGGGTGGCTCCTTTAATTTTCATTTTGAATTTTTTTTTTTATTATTTTGTGTTAGTTTTTTAATATATATATTTTTTAATTATTGATTTGTTTAATATTTAATGAATTTTATATTATTTCTTTAAAAAAATTAATTTTTTATTGCCGTATACGCTGTCGTTTTCAACAACTGCATCGTGCGGTAGTTCAAAACTACGGCACCTAAGCCTTGTCCTTACGAGTAAGTTCTACCCAAGTTTTATATCATAAAACACCAAATTTAGAAAGATGAAGATTCTAACCTGGAGTTAGGTTGTTGATGATAGAAGATCAACTTAGCTTTCAATTCTAGTAATATTATTACTGTTACATCATCATGCAAACATGTCTGTCGATTGCAAGGAAAACAACAAATGAGTTTAATCCTTTATCAAATTGAATATGCTTCCTCTATTTTTTTGTCATAATGGATATGCTTCTACTCTTTATTTATTTATTTTATGAACAATATTAATACAGAATGTGATCACATATGTCGAGTTTCAAATACTGAATTCTGCAAGAGAATCAAAGGTTAGAGTGACACGTTGGTAGTGTCAGTGAAACCACCTTTGACTCTTAAGTTAGTAGGAAAATATAATAATAAAAATAAAAATAATTTGGATATGAACAAAAATAACGGTGGAAGAGTATAAGATCATAAAACAAAAATAGAAAGTTTTCGTTTGGGGCCTCGCCCAGGTGGTGATTCTGTATGTAAACCCTTTTGGTCCGAAAATGATCCTCTCCATTTAATACATTTAGTGCACTTTGAAATGGAGATGATCTTTTTCCTGGTGGGCTTGGATTCTTGAGGAAAAGCATTCACGCGTGCGTGGTCATTTGGTGAGCTCAGGTATTCGGTTAGGTACGAGCCCACTTTCGGCACCTGGATCCTGGGCCTGGGTCCATTTAGCATTGCACTAATCTAGTCATTCCAAACAATTATATGGCTAAGGTTTTGCTTTCGTGTAAACTGCTTTTGGGTATATTGTTCTATCATGGTGGATCCAATTTTAGGCGATTTTTTTTTCTTCATTTTTTTTCCAAATATCCTCCCACTCATTCTATTAAATTTATATTTTGTTCAAAATAAACGTGATTCACGTGCATTTTGAACTGAGCATGTTACATGCATTTCCTCCTTACTCCTGAGTAAGATAACTTTGTCCATGAAATATAATCATCTCTTAAGAATTATAGTTTACAAAATTCAATAGGCGTAAAGTTCAGTGATTTTCCTTTGACACATTATTTAAAAAATGTTTCCACGAGATATTACAATTTAAGTAGTAAATGTAAATTAATGGTACATCTCTACCCCACGCCCACACATGTTACTCCCCTATCATCCCTTAGTCAAGTTGCAAGCAACCCTCTGTCAGGAAAAGCATGGTAAGAGCAACATCAATGGAGGTTCGCTGCCTCTTTCAGGCGCTCTAGAATTTGCTTGGTAGAAAAAATAATGAAAACTTGCCGTGGAAACCTTCTGTAACTGACTTTATACGCTAAAAGATATATGATTGAAATAATTTTGATTATATCAAGATGCTTCCCAGACCTTGTAATCGTTTCCCACAGTAGCTAAAGACCACCTCTGGGGCCTGCTTGGGGGTTCATAATGACCTGGTCCTATCTTCACTGCAACTTTTTCACCAATGATGGCCGCATAAACGTCCCTTCCAGCCTTGGTAATTTGGATCTAGATGAGGCAATATCACAAATGAAGTCAATATTTTGAAAACTTTTCAATTTTCATCAAAAGACTTGGCTTTAAATTGCCCCCACTTAGAGCAACATCTTGATTTCATTTGGAAATCATAAGCAGTACCTGTGAATTTGGTGCCAAGAAAAGAAAGGAGGAGAATTTTTTTTTCACTGTTTTAGTTCCCTAGATCAGTATGATTTTGACTATTTTTATTCTTCAGTTCTTTCATATTTAACTAGAAAATTCGAATGAACATTTTATTTTCTTTGGAAAGTTTTTCCATGCACATTATGATGCTCAACAATTAAAGCCAATGATCGACACTTACCGTACTGCGACAGTGGATTTTGTTCCGGTTCCTGAGAGAGATTAAAGCTCCTATTTCAGATCGGTAGTGAGAGAAAATATGGTCATAGAACACTGAAGGTGTTCCTGGATGAGTCAGGATGTAAGCATATCCTTGCATTTCCTTTCCACGTGGGAATCTCCAATGACCCTGCAGAAGAGAAGAATATAAATGGGGTAATTAACATATGTGAGCAAAGTAACACTCCCAATTCCAAGTTGAGACAATAGCATCATAAAAGCATTTAAACAGAGTCTTGTTCTTTCCTACTTCCTAGCACAAGTGGGAGAAAATTTTAAAACCTGATCCAAGATTTGTGGTAATGTTTCCACAGATTTACAGAGAGCACATCCAAGGACATTATTTAACAGAATTTACAGATTCCCATGAGACCTTAACTGAAAATGATGAGTACCCCTTTTATTTTGGGGACCAAGTCATTGTAGAAAAAGCATATCTTCATTATCGGTTAAGTCTTATTGCACTATGCTTGTATCCCGTTTCTACTTGCCTGCTAGTTTGTTCGTAAGCTGTATTGTTTTACATTCTTCAATAAAAATATTTATCGGCAGAAACATGCAGATACAATGGGGGTTCAAACCTGAGTAGAGCCAGTGTCATGATTCTCTATAAAGGTAACAGCACGTGATGGCCACCATCCAACAACCCCAGGAGGCTTCCCCTTTTTATCAGATAATCGCCAATATTCACATCTTTCCAGTGCCTACATAAAATAAATGTACAATTTAAGTATATAACATCCATCTTATTATTGTACCTTATAAGAAAGGCCATTACCCAGTATAAGTGGCACCAAAATGGAGTCTGGGTTGCTGAGATATAATTGCACCTTACACACATACATAACTGCAACCTATAGTCTATGATCATGCAAACCTGTATATATATGGATACAGCTTCCGTATGAAGAACCATGAAGAATGGTGGCATAACTGCAACCTATAGTCTACGATATGATGAACTCTCCGTGAATTCATAGATACCATATCACTTCATTGTAGTTTTTTTAATAAACAAATGAAGATACAAGTTGATAAAATCAGCACGATCTTAAAAAATTGGATTCTGGATCCTATAATTAATTGTAGTATTTTTCACTTAAACAGTAATTGAGACACTTACAATGATATCAAAAACAAAATTAACTTCCAATTTTTTAAGGTCATATAAAAAACAATAAACTGCCACAATATTCTCTAATATTCCAAATACCCCATCAAAGCATTTTCTAGATGAACACTTACTGAATGAAGAATCCCTTTGGTCGTGACATCAAATGCACCAGTAGTTCCATTAGTTGCATTAATCCAGTCTATAATTCTCTGTCTATGTGCATCTTGATCATGATCCATTTCACCATATGTATAACTGAGGGAATCCCAATACTCTCCAACAGCAAAGAAAGGCTCACTTGCATCCAGGTAGTCCTTGACATAACCACCCCAAAATCCTCTGACAAAATCAAGCCTCCACCCATCATACCCAATTTCATTCCTGCAGATCATATTTTGGAAGTCAAACTACATAAGCGAACCTTGAACATAGTGTTATTTACAGAAGCAGAGTTTAAATACACAGCAGAGAGAAAATGGTATCACGAGATAAGAAGTAAACCTCCAATCATATTCCAAAAGAACCAAGGTGCAACTGACTTCAGAACATCATGAGATAAGAGAGATACATATAAGAAAATTATGAGACAGTTTTAAGTCATAGATTTTTGCAGCTATGTTCACTTTTAAGCTTTCTAAGGTTAAGAAAGATTATGCGTCATCAATTCAATTAATTTGAAACCAAAAAAAAAAAATTGAATAACTTCGTGGAGATTTATGGGGCAGGGCATAGCAACCATGAGTCCTCTTAGGCATTCACTTTTTTCTAAAGAAAACATGGTGCTCACGCTGTTGTCAAGAAATTAGGATTTTGGCTAAAAGGAAACTAAAAGAAATGCTTTGAGACGCCCCTGAGAGTGCTATGATCAAGAATCAACTCCAGCTTTGAAGGAGAGATTTAGCTTGTTGATCTACTTAAGGATTATTTGGACGTGTCTTCCTCTTAAACGTAGTTTTTTTTACTCTATGGATAAGATAAGGATATGTTTAACTCAAAAAAGTTCCTCAAAAGTTCAAGAGATCAGTCCAGACTGCTCACCTTAGCCAACATAACCATTCTCTGATATCCTTCCTCACAAAATCTTGTGAATGATCAATATTTGGAGCAGCGTGGAAGTTATCTCCGCTACTCTTGTTGCCCTTGCCCTGTGACATAAACAAGGTCTTTATATATCTGAGAACAAACACTTAGCATACTGCCAAGAAAGAAAAGCTGTACATATAGTTAGGCACATAGTCTCATGGAATAAATCAATCATGCATGTCTAACGCAGGATTTTTTTTTTAACAAGTAAATGGAATTCATTTTTTTTTTTATAAGTACAAGTAAATGGAATTCATTAAAAACGTAAAGGCACAACCCAAGTACATAGGAAATACACAAGAAAAACACCTAACTAGAAAAGGAACAAATATCTAAAAAATTATAAAAATTACAAAAAATTAAAGCAATCAATGGCAGCTGTCCGATGGTAGAGGGTGTTGAGAAAAAAACGCATGTAATTCCACCACCATCCACCCACGATCTTCATAACTACGATCGTTTCATTCTCTTCAGATAAACTGCATTAAATAGGCCGGAGCCATCTTCCACACTGCTACAAAATGAAAACCACCTATCTGCCCTTTCCAACAAGCAAGGAGGTCTACCGCAAACATAGGTTGACAATCCTGAAAGCTGCAAGGTTGCTCGATTCCATTGCATTTGCAATTTTCATTGTCGGTCCTAACTTTTTAAATCATATGAACAGTAGAGACTAAGCTTGTCAAACAAGCCCGTAAACTCCTATTTCTAGAAGAATGAGTCAGACAAATATATTTTTTCTTTTTTTATTTCTAGTCAGAAAACAAGATCTACTCACTCTGCTACAACTGCTGTTGCAGCATTGACCAAGCTCTGAGAGAAGAATTACAAGCATACACCTAAGGTAAGAGAACAGATACAAGGCATTCCCAGGTTTACACTCCAGAATACCTGAAGGTCAATCCAGATAGTCAAATCATAAACTAATTCTATTCATTCTATGAAATTGCTGTTGTTAGTACTACTACTATTCAATTCAGAAATTAACACTGCTGCAACTACTATTACTACTGCTGCTAGCACTAGTGTTGCTGTAATTGCTGCAGCTGCAAGCAGAAGAAAAAAAAATTATCAAGTAACATCTACTTAAGCAGATTTTTTCATCTAGCTCTATTGACCAAAAATTCCCACATTTTTTAACAACAAATGTTCATGTCAAAAGAGGTTTTTCTCGATAATATATTTATCAAACAATTCCCTTGTTGGGGTCAATGAACCAAAGAGCTCCTTCCTTCAACATTCCCAAAACACAATCCCAATAAAAGTATCTATATCTTGTTCCCTCGACTTTTTGGCATCTCTTATAACAAACACATGACAAATATGAAAACACAGTCCTTGATTAGTAAGAAATTATATTGTGAAATAAAGAGAGCCTAAGTCATCAATTTTTCAAGCATGTTATTGAAGACAAAGGGTACAGAGTAGGATAAATATCAAAAGAAACGAAAAGGCGAAGCACTGTCAACAAAACAAGAAAATTTTCATCATACATTGTCCCATACTTATTTCTTTTATCAGCATTGGATTCTAGAATACTACAAGAAGCCTGGCCCAAATAACCGAAAATTAACTTTTGCAACCTTAGAATTAATGCAACATATCTATAGTGTGATTCTGTTTCCATGCACAGGGAAATTCCTTATTAATTCCTCAAAATTCAGCAATCTAAGCATCATAATTCTCAAATAATGAATCACCTTTGACTAGAGTATTAATTAATTCATTTTCCCCCACTGTGCATAGCATCTTACAGTGCATTTTGTATACTCCATGTGTACCTGAGTAGCACTTTTTGCTTTTAATGAAATTCATTACTTATAAAAAAATAAATCTTCTAGTGCATTAAAGAATACAATGAATATCAAAAACACAAAAGGTATTAAAAATGATAAAATCAAAGAACACGAAAATGATACATAACAGAAGTGTTCATTTTCATGAAATATTCTCTTTCAGCTGTTATTTTCTGTACATAGTTTTAAATATACATCACAAATTACATCATTTGTTATATCAACTCTAAATGTGTATTACATATTAAGATTTAGCGCCAGGTAGATATGCAAGTACAATCATTTAATTGTTTTTTATGACCATCTGTAATTGCACCTTCTTCTTTTTTTTCTTTTCTTCTCTCTTTTTTTACGTGGGTGGGGGGATTATTGCTAACCACAAAATCTTAGTATCATAAGAATAAAATTCCAACATTTCATAAATCTTGGATGTGTTTGCAAATATTTGGAGAAGAATAGATGTATGTTTCCCTTCTAATGTTAAACATTAAAAAATGGCATCAATTCTGAAAACTGTAAAAGAAAGTAGACTTTTTAGTAGAGAAAAAGCAGAACATAGTAAATATTTGTTTTTCAAACTTAGAGAAGCTGAAAGACAATGATGCAACTTTGTCTTAAAAAGCATTAGCAAAATAATTTACAAAGACCGTTAATTTTAAGAAAAGATCGGTAACCATGAAAACGTAAAGTACCTGAAAATGGGGGTCATCTGCAACAACTGCACGATCATCCCAATTTAAACGACCACCAAAGATATTCCAAACACCATTCTTATTCTGATGTTGTGCACAGCGGTGATTCAAGACAACATCTCCCAAGGCTCTCATTCCAGCTTCATGGAATCTCTTCACAACTTCTTTCAGCTCATTAATATTTCCATATCTGATTCATATGCCACAACAACAAAAATATGTATATATAGAAAACAAAATAGATTTTTAAAGATGACACATCTTAACTCACTAATGATAACTAAATGTCAACCAAGTAATTGATAATCAACAAAGTTAGAAAGTACAAACAATTATGCTCATATATAAACATACATCAAGAAAGCAGATGTCCCTCAAGTGTCTAGTACCCTCTTTTTCTTTTTCTCAAAGAAAATTTTTCAGTTATAATTAATGAAGGTTCGAGAGCAAGCTGAGAATTCTTTCGCATAAAGACCACAACAAATTCTATATGAGGCGGTAACACAGATTGTGTACCTATAGAATTGACTTATAGTACCTGGAATTTAAATTATATAAATCCTTCGGCATGTACCCTTCGGGTGATACAGAATCTGTAGGGGGTGGTAACCATATTACAGTGAAACCAAGCGAAGATAATTCTGAAGCTCTTTCTTTCAGCTCTATGTACCATCTTCCAGATTTATGGGATTCCCAGTTAAACCCTTGGCACAACATCTCAAACCCTGTGCCCGTCCCTGAGCATATTTTGACAGGAGGTTTTAGTTCCTCAGCTTCAACAACAGCTTCCTCCGAGAAAGTTGGAACAGGGCTTCTGAAGATACTATAGGCTTCAGCAGCCAGTTTTTCAATTTCTTGAAGAATACTTTCTTGCGCTTCTTTAGTTTTGGTTTTTTGACTCTCAGATGAAATGTCACTTACCAAGCTCCTTATTTCATTAATTATTCCACTAGCATATGCACTAATAGATCCTTTTTGATTTGCTTCTACATTATTTTCAAGTATCTGTGCACTTTCAGATAGATTCTTTCTGGATTTAGCAGGCAAGCTACTAGAACTTGAGAGGGGGATGTAGAAGTCATTTCCCATACATTTCAACCAAGTATTTTCATTTAGCTTGAGCACAAAAAGAAACCCTTCAAGTCCTTCCTCTACAGTAAACAATCCAAAACATCCATCTGCCCCCTCTTTTGGCTGCAGAACACATCACCCAAGAAATTAATGAAAAAGAAAACATTCTAAAGAGCTTAAGATCAAAAATTAACACAGCAGAAATGAGGCATCCCAATTCAACATTTCCATAAAAAGATAGCATATGGAAGAAGTCGAGTAGAACTAACAACTCTAATGCAAGTAGTTGCAAGCATAATAATGCTTTCACACCAGACCTTAATATGAGGCACTGTCAGCATAATCTATGTATCCATGTATTATTTCCATGGATAATACATAGGCAAGTGTGTCATTGAATAAATTTTTACAAAAAATCCTCCCATATTCTAGCAAAAGCATGTTTGCAGATATGAAATCATATCCCCCAAGTTCATAGGTATAATTATGCTTCACAACATAAATATGCTATGCATGAAAGACTAGTTCTATCAGAGAGAAATAAGAAGTAAAAAGACCTGAACGTCATAGGAGGGAAGGAGAAAAACAGTATGACGGTTACACGATTGAGAAAGCACAAGCTTGCACTCTAACTCAATAAAATACCAATTAATTTCTTATCTGGTAGTGATTACAGAAAACTGTTCCTTTCAGCAAAACTCAACTCTTATAGTGGTTCCACAGAACAGAAACATTGCCACATTAGAAACGTTTTTTAATGAACTAAAAAAACAGGGAGAGAGATAGAGAGAGAGGCACAAAAAGTTGACAAGCTTAACAATGTTGTGAGGGACCTGATGGTTATGTAGATTGAGCATATTTTGACAGTAGGTTTTAGTCCCTCAAATTCAGCAACAGCTTGCTCCGAGAAAGTTGGAATGGAGCTTCTGAAGATACTATAGGCTTCAGCAGCCAGTTTTTCAATTTCTTGAAGAATAGTTTCTTGTGCTTCGTTAGTTTTGGCCTTTTGACCCTTCACAAACGAAATGTCACTTACCAAGCTCCTTATTTCATTAATTATTCCACTAGTTAATGCACTAATAGATCCTTCTTCATTTGCTTCTGCATTATATTCAGGTATCTGTGCACTTTCAGATAGATAGACCCTGACCAAATTTAGCAGGGAAGTTGCTAGAACTTGAGCTAGAACTTGAGAGGGGGATGTAGAAGTCATTTCCCATACATTTCAACCAAGTATTTTCATTTAGCTTGAGCACAAAAGAAACCCTTCAAGTCCTTCCTCTAAAGTAAACAATCCAAAACATCCCTCTCCCCACTCTTTTGGCTGCAGAACACATCACTCATGTTATTAATGTTTAAGAATAAGAAAACAATTCTAAAGAGCTGAAGATTCAAATTAACAAGAAGAAATGAGGCATCCCAATTCAACATTTCCATAGAAGAATAGCATATGGAAGAAATCAAGTATAACTAACAACTCTAATACAAGTAATTGCAAGCATAATAATGCCTTCACATCAGACCTTAATATGAGGCACTGTCAGCATAATCTACGTATCCATGTATAGCAAGTATGACATTGAATAAAATTTCACAAAAAATCCTCCCATATTCTAGTAAAAGCATGTTTGCAGATATGAAATCCTATCCCCCAAGTTGCTAGGTATAATTATGCTTCACAACATAAATACGCTATGAATGAAAGGCGAGTCATATCAAAGACAAATAAGAAGTAAAAAGACCTTAACGTCACATTGGAGGGAAGGACAAATGAAAATACAGCCACACAATTGAGAAAGCACAAGCTTGCACTCTAACTCCATAAAACCCCAATTACTTCCCTATCGGGTAGCGATTACAGAAAACTCTTCCTTTCAGAAAAACTCAACCTCTTTAGTGGTGCCACACAAAAGAAACAAAAACATTTTTAATGAAGTAAAAAACAGGGAGAGAGATAGAGAAAGAGGCACAAAAGGTTTGAAAAGCTTAACAATACTGTGTGGGACCTGATAGTTATGTAAATTTAGTATATTTACCTAAACATATGCCTATCTATCTCTTTGTCTGTATGATTGTATGTTGTATTTGACAAGTAAAGAACAATTTTATTAAGAAAATGGAATGGTTTCGAGTATATAGGAGTTCCTTCTAAATTACACTAAGGCTCAGAGAATCAAGAAAGTCCAAAAATAAAAATAAAATAAACAATAGGGTGGAAGGCTGCTAAAGAAAGTCATCCATTCATACAACAACCGTAAGAAAAAGGTTTAAGTATTCCTGTGAATAGCTCCACTGTTAAAAGTCCAATTATTCCTCTAGCACCAAATAATCCACATAAGGTAAAGCTGGAAAGCATTCCAAATTAAGCTGCTTTACGGCGGCCCATGTATAGAAAGTCAATATATCAGCAAGAATAGCACCAGTATATATTGAGAATAAAAGTACATATGATTTGCCAATATGTCAGTGAGGGAATATATTTAAATATTGTACCTGTAATCGAGTCTGCAAAGCCTTGTCCTTGAAAGTTATTGTATCTGGTGGATGTGGGGCAGCTGGAATTTCCCACTTTTTGGTATCATCTCTGCAAACTCCCCAGTGAATAACAACATCTCCTGGTATATCAGTTTCTACATATAGAAAATTTTTAGCTGTCTCTGGGCACTTTCTAACACAAACAGTGACTGAATTATCAATAGCAACTTGTTTTGCAATAGGCTGCTCTTCACTGAATCCTTCTAGACTCCTACTTTCTTGTTTAAGGTCTCTGGATTCAGTGCTGCTGCCTGCACCATCAGTATGTGATGCTTCTGCTTTACGGAGCATTTTAGATAGCAGCCCCAAAGCCCCTAGGTTAAAGAGGAGCCAAGAAACTGTCTGTCAGATCACGATTGAACATAGAATAGAGAGGAGATGACAGTTACCAGGAAAAAAAAACTGTTTAAGATCATAAACCACCCACCTGTGATACACCTGATAGATACAGAAAAAAGCCTAAGACCCAATCAATAAAAGGACCAGTACTACTAGCGCCAAACAGTGGTCCAAGAAAGCTTAACACAAGGCTTATTGTCACAAGAGCCCAACGAAGCCCATGCTGGCCTGAGAGGGGCCCGTGAGAGCCTAATATAAGGCCTCATCCTATGCCACACTCAGGTATGTTTTTACATGCATTCTTCTCCCCCTAAGGGAGCTCTCTCCAATGAAAAGAACAAAAAGAGAATATATGCCAGAACAGCATCAAATTCCTATATCAATAACAAACTGCATCGAAGATCAAAACGATGTTACAAATGAGCTACACTACTTTTATTGCTATTGCCTCTGTCAGTCCTTTCCACAAATGGATCTCATTAAGAAATTGCCTCTATTTGACAGAACTTCATGGCTTTATAGATAGAGTGGACTCAATTAGGCTCATATGTTTGCTTAGGAGTTACAACAGTTCTAAAAGAAGGCAAAAAGTAATTCAGGCTTAAGATAAAAGGTTATGCATTTAACAGATCTATAATATTAAACTTTTTTTTTGAAAAGTCAGATCTATAATATTAAACATGTATTAACCGAGTGAATAATAGTACTATATAATAATTTCTACAACCTTGCCAAATATCAAAGCTCCTTTTTGCTCCTACTATATTGCCATCATTTTGAAGGTAGTCTACAAGAGGCACCTTGAAATCTCTCCCTCTGTGCGGATACCAAGATCCAGTTTCTTCATCCTACATCCCCCCCCCCAAAAAAAAAGAAAAAGGAAATAAATTAGCAAAATATAATTATAAACCTTAAATACTCAGGAAATTTAACATAACTGACACTATTAACTGCTAATTGTAGACAATCAGAACCTTCAAAACAAAATTTATAGCAGCAATTGCACTGATGGGTTTGAGATCAATCTTCACTTCATAAAGTGTGTCTCCTTCCGGTGACGATGATTTCTTCAAGGGTGTCTGTATTGCATAGTCCTGAAAAGGTTTTTCTCTTTCTTTTTTATTCATATTCTTTTTGGCAATGCAAAAGTGGCTCGATGCACAATCTTAAGAAACCAATACATACCTTGATGGAAATTGAACCCGGGGGTCTCATTTCAGTAGGAGGTTGATCCCATTCACTGTAAAATTTATAGATGGGTCTTTCTTTATCACATATATCTATCATACCATATACTATGATATTATCAAGAAAACAACCTTGAATCCTACTTAATTAAGCTTCTTCATAAAGCACGTAAATACTTAAATCAAATAATTTAACATTAGAGTTTAAAACAGTTGGCATACCTGCCAACATCATCAACATGAGAAATTCCCCAGTGAAGAATCCATTTCCCAGGAAGATCACAACCAACAGTAAGCTCCCAATTCCAATTATTTTTCCCATGATCTAATCTGATGAAGATCGTTCCCTCAACCTACAATCCAAGTCAATCATGGGAACTTTTTTAATCAAATTCAAACCCTTCCATTCTGTCAAGTGTCAAGCATCTGATAAAATAGAGCAAATTTTTGAACAGCATACAATTTGGGTTTTATGCACTTCTTTCTTTTTTCTTTTGTTAGTTAAAAGTGAACACTAATATAATGAACCTGATGTGAGACAAAAGAGGAGTTCAGGGCACTCTCCTAGAAGTTGGCTCGAACTCCGTTAGAAGTATGCATGCTGGAAGATTGGAAGTTAGCTCGAGCCAAGTCAAGACAGAACGCTCTGCAAGAAGTTGGCTCGAGCCAAGTCAAGACAGAATACTCCGCTAAAAGTCCGCTCCAGCCAACTCCAGACAGAATGCTCGTTAGAAATCCGCTAGAAGTTAGCTCGAGCGGATCCATCTGATACAAAATCATTTGAGTTATCTTCTAATTTTAACAACGAATCAATTCCATCCCTTTTGAGTTCTTCTTGATTTGGTTCACTTTCTGACATTTAGACTTTCCTTAATTTCCATGGTTTCTCATTTTTAAGCAATTTGGTCCATTTTTTGCTAGTGCTAAAATTAGTTTCTTGCCTTTCTCAGCTCGTAGGATTTCTATATAAGAGGATCATGATTGTAGGGAGAGTATAGTTTTTTGAGTTCAATAACAATTCATTTTTTATTATCAACGTGTGTGTTGATCTGTAAATTGAAAACGCAGCTTTTCGATCTCTTTTATCGCTTTCGCTGCGATTAAGAAAAAGTTAACTTACTTCGACTTAACATTTAACGTCATGTTTGATTGCTGAGAAAACAGAGGAAAGAGAAGAACAAAAAATCTCAGAAAGTTTTTCCTCGTGGAGAATCCTCAATTAAGCTCTTGTACAACGATTTCAGATCATAGAAGTCGATTTGTTTTTTTCATTTTTCTTCAAACTTAAATCGCCTCAGTCTCCTCAGCAACCAAACACGCCCTTTTCATTTCCAACATTTTCTCGGGAACCAAACAGAAACCACACTCTCATGCAAAGCAAAATAAGAATTTCGAGAGAAAAAAAAATCCAACCGTTTCAGTTTGCTTCAGAGGGAAAGTCTGCTTGAAGAAGGCGTCCGCGGATTCGACGGTCTCAGCGAGAGCGGTGGAGCTAGCTCTGAGAGCGTGATCGTTGGGAGGCCTGAAGTTGCAGAAGCTCCGGGCCTGGAAAACCAGCTTCTGATTCCTAGAGCAATTCAAGGACCACGGCCTGAAACCCTTGGATTTCAGACCGTACCTTGGACTCTCACGATGACACTGCTGGAGCATCGGCTCCATCCTAACGGTCCACATGATTTCAGTCGCTCAGAACAGAGTGAGAGCGAGTGTGTGTGTGTGTGTGTGTTCCTTTGCAGATACTTTTTTATTTAATATAATCATATCATAAAGTAGAGTTACTTTTATTCTATTTTTACACGTTAATTAATCATCATTTTTTTGTCAATCTGTTCGTCTACTTGCTCGGTCGTTATACGGATTCGTATGTCGTATCTAATCTAGCTCTCGAAACTCATAAAACTCGTTCTTTCAACTATCAGATTCCAGATTTGTTTGTCGCTCCGCAAGAAACGACTCACCAACGTCAGTCGTGGTTGTCATCATCGCATAATTGGTGAAAGTCTCTTTCCAAACGCATCACCCACCACAAATGGAATTAGTAATACAAAATTTCTTCCCAATTGGGGCGGTGGCTGGGGCGACGTGACGTTGCGGCTCATCATGTGCTAACTGTTGCGTGCGCGCCTGGCTGTGATCAACGGATATCAACTACCCAGAAGCGCGATGACTCGACAGTCGACAGGGATGAGTGCCAGCGGTTATCTTTTCCTTGATTTGTTGGATTTTACGAGAATGTTAAAGAGGACGACTGCCGACTGGACAAGGATGTTAACGGCCGGGGATAGCAATTGAACTTTAACAAAAATATCTTGTAATTTGTTTGGACTTACCACTCCAAACAAAATGGAATTTCGACTAAAATATAATGAAACTTTGGAGAATGCTTATGCTCTTGAGTGTCTTCTTTGACAAATATCTTCAAATAACACTAATTCAAGTATCAAATTTAGATAAGTATTATAGATCAACACTGATATCACATAGCAATGAGAAAATAATAATTAGAGCATCTACGCAAATCCTTTTTTTTCCTCTCCAGCATCATAGTTATTTTGTAGTTTTTCATTCGAGTACGAATAGTAAATAGATTGATTAACATATTTACTATTCAAGGTTATTATTATTTTTCTCTCCCTTTATTTTTTTTACTCTCTCTCTTCCACTCTCTCCAACACAAAATAATATTTAAAGAAAATAAATAGTAGAATAAAGAATCTATTAGAGTGTGCATGAAAAAATTAGTAGCAAAAGTACAATTTTATACCTTTTTAGTAACTATTTTGCCTGGAGATGATCTTATAAACGAATTGAATAAGAATAACAGTGAATTATGGCTTTACTTTTTTGTAGTTTCATCTTTAATTATGATCCCATAAGCGGTATTGATGCAATTTATTATTATTATTGTTGTTCAGTAAATATTATTGGTCCTTAGTAGAAAGCATGTTCTAAGTTGTAATAAATAGGTAAAATGTTACAATCCTAATGTCTCACATGAATTAAGTGTAATATTGACTATGTGTATATAAGCTCTTGAGCACCCTTCCCTTACAAGCCGGTTTTCAAGAGTAAGTTCTACCCAAATTTTATATCGGTGAAGATTCTAACCTGAAGCTAGGTTGTTGGTGGTAGAAGTTCAACTTAGTTTCAATTCTGGTAATATTATTGTTGTCATCATGCAAACATATCTGTCGATTGCAAGGAAAACAACAAATTAGTTTAATCCTTTATCAAATTGAATATGCTTCCTCTATTTTTTGTCATATTGGATATGCTTCTACTTTTTATTTTTTTTTATTTTTTTATTTTATTGTATGAACAAGGTTGATACATTATGTGATCATGTATGTCGAGTTTCAAATACTGGATTCTGCAAGAGAACCAAAGATTAGAGTGACACGTTGGTAGTGCCAGTGAAACCACCTTTGACTCTAAGTTAGTAAGAGAATATAATAGATGAAAAATAAAAATAATTTGAATATGAACAAAAATAACTGTGGAAGAGTATAAGATCATAAAACAAAAATAGAAGGTTTTTGTTTGGGGCTTCGTCCAGGTGGTGATACTGTGTGTAAACACTTTTGGTGCGAAAAAGATCCTCTCCATTTCAAATATCCTCTATTTTTTACATGTAGTGCATTTTGAAATAGAGATGATCTTTTTCCTGGTGAGCTTGGATTCTTGAGGGGAAGTGTTCACATGTGCGTGCTCATTTGGTGAGCTCGGGTATTTGGTTAGGTACGAGCCCACTTTCGGCACCTGTATCCTTGGCCTGGGTCCATTTAGCCTTGCATTAATCTAGTCATTCCAAACAATTATATTGCTAAGGTTTTGCTTTCGTGTAAACTGCTTTTGGGTATATTGTTCTATCGTGGTGGATCCAATTTTAGGCGATTTTTTTTTTTTTTTTTCATTTTTTTTCCAAATATCCTCCCACTCATTCTATTAAATTTACATTTTGTTCAAAATACACGCGATTCACGTGCATTTTGAACTGAGCATGTTACATGCATGCATTTCCTCCTTACTCCTGAGTAAGATTACTTTATCCATTAAATATAATCATCTCTTAAGAATTATAGTTTACAAAATTCAATAGGTGTAAGGTACAATGATTTTCCTTCGACACATTATTTAAAAAATGTTTCCACCAGATATTACAATTTAAGTAGTAAATGTAAATTAATGGTACATCTCTACCCCACGCCCATACATGCTACTCCCCTATCATCCCTTAGTCAAGTTGCTAGCAACCCTCTTTCAGGAAAAGCATGGTAAGAGCAACATCAATGGAGGTTCGCTGCCGGACCACCGTCACGAACCAGAATATTATTCTTTCAGGCGCTCTAGAATTTGCTTGGTAGAAAAAATGATGAAAACTTGCCGTGGAAACCTTCTGTAACTGACTTTATACGCTAAAAGATATATGATTGAAATAATTTTGATTATATCAAGATGCTTCCCAGACCTTGTAATCGTTTCCCTCAGTAGCGAAAGACCACCTCAGGGGCCCGCTTGGGGGTTCATAATGACCTGGTCCTATCTTCACTGCAACTTTTTCACCAATGATGGCCGCATACACGTCCCTTTCAGCCTTGGTAATTTGGATCTAGATGAGGCAATATCACAAATGAAGTCAATATTTTGAAACCTTTTCAATTTTCATCAAAAGACTTGGCTTTAAATTGCCCCCACTTAGAGCAACATCCTGATTTCATTTGGAAATCATAATAACTGTGAATTTGGTGCCAAGAAAAGAGAGGAGGAGAAACTTTTTTCACTGTTTTAGTTCCCTAGATCAGTATGATTTTGACTACTTTTATTCTTCAGTTCTTTCATATTTAACTAGAAAATTCAAGTGAACATTTTATTTTCTTCGGAAAGTTTTCCATGCACATTATGATGCTCAATAATTAAAGCCAATGATCGACACTTACCGTACTGCGACAGTGGATTTTGTTCCGGTTCCTGAGAGAGATTAAAGCTCCTATTTCAGATCGGTAGTGAGAGAAAATATGGTCATAGAACACTGAAGGTGTTCCTGGATGAGTCAGGATGTAAGCATATCCTTGCATTTCCTTTCCACGTGGGAATCTCCAATGACCCTGCAGAAGAGAAGAATATAAATGGGGTAATTAACATATGTGAGCAAAGTAACACTCCCAATTCCAAGTTGAGACAATAGCATCATAAAAGCATTTAAACAGAGTCTTGTTCTTTCCTACTTCCTAGCACAAGTGGGAGAAAATTTTAAAACCTGATCCAAGATTTGTGGTAATGTTTCCACAGATTTACAGAGAGCACATCCAAGGACATTATTTAACAGAATTTACAGATTCCCATGAGACCTTAACTGAAAATGATGAGTACCCCTTTTATTTTGGGGACCAAGTCATTGTAGAAAAAGCATATCTTCATTATCGGTTAAGTCTTATTGCACTATGCTTGTATCCCGTTTCTACTTGCCTGCTAGTTTGTTCGTAAGCTGTATTGTTTTACATTCTTCAATAAAAATATTTATCGGCAGAAACATGCAGATACAATGGGGGTTCAAACCTGAGTAGAGCCAGTGTCATGATTCTCTATAAAGGTAACAGCACGTGATGGCCACCATCCAACAACCCCAGGAGGCTTCCCCTTTTTATCAGATAATCGCCAATATTCACATCTTTCCAGTGCCTACATAAAATAAATGTACAATTTAAGTATATAACATCCATCTTATTATTGTACCTTATAAGAAAGGCCATTACCCAGTATAAGTGGCACCAAAATGGAGTCTGGGTTGCTGAGATATAATTGCACCTTACACACATACATAACTGCAACCTATAGTCTATGATCATGCAAACCTGTATATATATGGATACAGCTTCCGTATGAAGAACCATGAAGAATGGTGGCATAACTGCAACCTATAGTCTATGATATGATGAACTCTCCGTGAATTCATAGATACCAAATCACTTCATTGTAGTTTTTTTAATTAACAAATGAAGATAGAAGTTGATAAAATCAGCACAATCTTAAAAAATTGGATTCTGAATCGTACAATTAATTGTAGTATTTTTCACTTAAAACGGTAATTGAGACACTTGTAATGATATCAAAAACAAAATTAACTTCCAATTTTTTAAGGTCATATAAAAAAAAATAAACTGCCACAATATTCTCTAATATTCCAAATACCCCATCAAAGCATTTTCTAGATGGACACTTACTGAATGAAGAATCCCTTTCGTCGTGACATCAAATGCACCAGCAGTTCCATTAGTTGCATTAATCCAGTCTATAATTCTCTGTCTATGTGCATCTTGATCATGATCCATTTCACCATATGTATAACTGAGGGAATCCCAATACTCTCCAACAGCAAAGAAAGGTTCACTTGCTTCCAGGTAGTCCTTGACATAACCACCCCAAAATCCTCTGGCAAAATCAAGCCTCCACCCGTCATACCCAATTTCATTCCTGCAGATCATATTTTGGAAGTCAAACTACATTAGCGAACCTTGAACATTGTGTTATTTACAGAAGCAGAGAGAAAATGATATCACAAGATAAGAAGTAAACCTCATATTCTAAAAGAACCAAGGTGCAACTGACTTCAGAACATCATGAGATAAAGAGATACATATATAAGAAAATTATGAGACACATTCAAGTCATAGATTTTTGCAGCTATGTTCACTTAAGCTTTCTAAGGTTAAGAAAGATTATGCGTCATCAATCCAATTAATTTGAAACCCAAAATAAAATAAAATAATAATAATAATTGAATAACTTCGTGGAGATTTACGGGGCAGGGTATAGCAACCATGAGTCCTCCTCTTAGGCATTCACTTTTTTCTAAAGAAAACATGGTACTTGCGCTGAAGTCAAGAAATTTGGATGTTGGCTAAAAGGAAACTAAAAGAAATGCTTTGAGACGCCCCTGAGAGTGCTATGATCAAGAATCAACTCCAGCTTTGAAGGAGAGATTTAGCTTGTTGATCTACTTAGGGATTATTTGGACGTGTCTTCCTCTTAAACGTAGTTTTTTTTACTCTATGGATAAGATAAGGATATGTTTAACTCAAAAAAGTTCCTCAAAAGTTCAAGAGATCAGTCCAGACTGCTCACCTTAGCCAACATAACCATTCTCTGATATCCTTCCTCACAAAATCTTGTGAATGATCAATATTTGGAGCAGCGTGGAAGTTATCTCCGCTACTCTTGTTGCCCTTGCCCTGTGACATAAACAAGGTATTTATATATCTGAGAACAAACAAACACTTAGCATACTGCCAAGAAAGAAAAGCTGTACATATAATTAGGCAGAGTCTCATGGAATAAATCAACCATGCATGTCTAAAGCAGGATTTTTTTTTTTTTTTTTTTAATAAGTAAATGGAATTCATTAAAAACGTAAAGGCACAACCCAAGTACATAGGAAGTATACAAGAAAAACACCTAACTAGAAAAGGAACAAATATCTAAAAAATCATAAAAACTAGAAAAAATGAAAGTAATCAATGGCAGCCGTCCGATGGTAGAGGGTGTTGAGAAAAAAAGCATGTAATTCCACCACCATCCTCCCACGATCTTCATAACTACAATCATTTCATTCTCTTCAGATAAACTGCATTAAATAGGCCGGAGCCATCTTCCACACTGCTACAAAATGAAAACCACCTATCTGCCCTTTCCAACAAGCAAGGAGGTCTACCGTAAACATAGGTTGACAATCCTGAAAGCTGCAAGGTTGCTCGATTCAATTGCATTTGCACTTTTCATTGTCGATCCTAACTTTTTAAATCAAATGAACAGTAGAGATTAAGCCTGTCAAACAAGCCTGTAAACTCCTATTTCTAGAAGAATGAGTCAGACAAATGTATTTTTTCTTTTTTATTTTTAGTCAGAAAACAAGATCTACTCACTCTGCTACAACTGCTGTTGCTGCATTGACCAAGCTCTGAGAGAAGAATTACAAGCATACACCTAAGGTAAAAGAGCAGATACAAGGCATTCCCAGGTTTACACTCCAGAATACATGAAGGTCAATCCAAATAGTCAAATCATAAACTAATTCTATTCATTCTATGAAATTGCTGTTGTTAGTACTACTACTATTCAATTCAGAAATTAACACTGCTGCAACTACCATTACTACTGCTGCTAGCACTAGTGTTGCTGTAATTGCTGCAGCTGCTAGCAGAAGAAAAAAAAATGATCAAGTAACATCTACTTAAGCAGATTTTTTCATCTAGTTCTATTGACCAAAAATTTCCACATTTTTTTACAAATGTTCATGTCAAAAGAGGTTTTTCTCGATAATATATTTATCAAACAATTCTCTTGTTGGGGTCAACGACCCAAAGAGCTCCTTCCTTCAACATTCCCAAAACACAATCCAAATAAAAGTATCTATATCTTGTTCCCTCGACTTTTTGGAATCTCTTATAACAAACACATAACAAATATGAAAACACAGTCCTTAATTAGTAAGAAATTATGTTGTGAAATAAAGAGAGCCTAAGTCATCAATTTTTCAAGCATGTTATTGAAGACAAAGGGTACAGAGTAGGATAAATATAAAAAGAAACGAAAATGCAAAGCACTGTCAACAAAACAAGAAAATTTTCATCATACATTGTCCCATACTTATTTCTTTTATCAGCATTGGATTCTAGAATACCACAAGAAGCCTGGCCCAAATAACCGAAAATTAACTTTTGCAACCTTAGGATTAACGCAACATATCTATAGTGTGATTCTGTTTCCATGCACAGGGAAATTCCTTATTAATTACTCAAAATTCAGCAATCTAAGCATCATAATTCTCAAATAATGAATCACCTTTGACTAGAGTATTAATTAATTCATTTTCCCCCATTGTGCATAGCATCTTACTGTGCATTTTGTATACTCCATGTGTACCTGAATAGCACTTTTTGCTTTTAATGAAATTCATTACTTATAAAAACATAAATCTTCTAGTGCATTAAAGAATACAATGAATATCAAAAACACAAAAGGTATTAAAAATGATAAAATCAAAGAACACGAAAATGATACATAACAGAAGTGTTCATTTTCATGAAATATTCTCTTTCAGCTATTATTTTCTGTACATAGTTTTAAATATACATCACAAATTACATCATTTGTTATATCAACTCTAAATGTGTATTACATTTTAAGATTTAGCGCCAGGTAGATATGCAAGTGCAATCATTTAATTGTTTTCTATGACCATTTGTAATTGCACCTTCTTCTTTTTTTCTTTTCTTCTCTTTTTTTGCTTGGGTGGGGGCGTTATTGCTAACCACAAAATCTTAGTATCATAAGAATAAAATTCCAACATTTCATAAATCTTTGATGTGTTTGCAAATATTTGGAGACGAATAGATGTATGTTTCCCTTCTGATGTTAAACATTAAAAAATGGCATCAATTCTGAGCACTGTAAAAGAAAGTAGACTTTTTAGTAGATAAAAAGCAGAACATAGTAAATCTTTGTTTTTCAAACTTAGAGAAGCTGAAAGACAATGATGCAACTTTCTCTTAAAAAGCATTACCAAAATAATTTACAAAGACCGTTAATTTTAAGAAAAGATCGGTAACCATGGAAACGTAAAGTACCTGAAAATGGGGGTCATCTGCAACAACTGCACGATCATCCCAATTTAAACGACCACCAAAGATATTCCAAACACCATTCTTATTCTGATGTTGTGCACAGCGGTGATTCAAGACAACATCTCCCAAGGCTCTCATTCCAGCTTCATGGAATCTCTTCACAACTTCTTTCAGCTCATTAATATTTCCATATCTGATTCATATGCCACAACAACAAAAATATGTATATATAGAAAACAAAATAGATTTTTAAAGATGACACATCTTAACTCACTAATGATAACTAAATGTCAACCAAGTAATTGATAATCAACAAAGTTAGAAAGTACAAACAATTATGCTCATATATAAACATACATCAAGAAAGCAGATGTCCCTCAAGTGTCTAGTACCCTCTTTTTCTTTTTCTCAAAGAAAATTTTTCAGTTATAATTAATGAAGGTTCGAGAGCAAGCTGAGAATTCTTTCGCATAAAGACCACAACAAATTCTATATGAGGCGGTAACACAGATTGTGTACCTATAGAATTGACTTATAGTACCTGGAATTTAAATTATATAAATCCTTCGGCATGTACCCTTCGGGTGATACAGAATCTGTAGGGGGTGGTAACCATATTACAGTGAAACCAAGCGAAGATAATTCTGAAGCTCTTTCTTTCAGCTCTATGTACCATCTTCCAGATTTATGGGATTCCCAGTTAAACCCTTGGCACAATATCTCAAACCCTGTGCCTGTCCCTGAGCATATTTTGACAGGAGGTTTTAGTTCCTCAGCTTCAACAACAGCTTCCTCCGAGAAAGTTGGAACAGGGCTTCTGAAGATACTATAGGCTTCTGCAGCCAGTTTTTCAATTTCTTGAAGAATACTTTCTTGCGCTTCTTTAGTTTTGGTTTTTTGACTCTCAGATGAAATGTCACTTACCAAGCTCCTTATTTCATTAATTATTCCACTAGTATATGCACTAATAGATCCTTTTTGATTTGCTTCTACATTATTTTCAGGTATCTGTGCACTTTCAGATAGACTCTTTCTGGATTTAGCAGGCAAGCTACTAGAACTTGAGAGGGGAATGTAGAAGTCATTTCCCATACATTTCAACCAAGTATTTTCATTTAGCTTGAGCACAAAAAGAAACCCTTCAAGTCCTTCCTCTACAGTAAACAATCCAAAACATCCATCTCCCCCCTCTTTTGGCTGCAGAACACATCACCCGAGAAATTAATGAAAAAGAAAACATTCTAAAGAACTTAAGATAAAAAATTAACACAGCAGAAATGAGGCATCCCAATTCAACATTTCCATAAAAGAATAGCATATGAAAGAAGTCGAGTAGAACTAACTACTCTAATGCAAGTAGTTGCAAGCATAATAATGCTGTCAGACCAGACCTTAATATGAGGCCCTGTCAGCATAATCTATGTATCCATGTATTATTTCCATGGATAATGCATAGGCAAGTGTGTCATTGAATAAATTTTTACAAAAAATCGTCCCATATTCTAGCAAAAGCATGTTTGCAGATATGAAATCATATCTCCCAAGTTCGTAGGTATAATTATGCTTCACAACATAAATATGCTATGCATGAAAGACTAGTTCTATCAGAGATAAATAAGAAGTAAAAAGACCTGAACGTCATAGGAGGGAAGGAGAAAAAGAAGTATGACAGTTACACGATTGAGAAAGCACAAGCTTGCACTCTAACTCAATAAAATACCAATTAATTCCTTATCTGGTAGTGATTACAGAAAACTGTTCCTTTCAGCAAAACTGAACTTCTATAGTGGTTCCACAGAACAGAAACATTCCCACATTAGAAACGTTTTTTAATGAACTAAAAAACAGGGAGAGAGATAGAGAGAGATGCACAAAAAGTTGACAAGCTTGACAATATTGTGAGGGACCTGATGGTTATGTAGATTTAGAATATTTACATATACATATGCCTGTCTCTCTCTGTCTGTATGTTGTGTTTGACAAGTAAAGGACAATTTTGTTAAGAAAATGGAATGGTCTCAAGTATATAGGAGTTTGTTCTAAAATTACACCAAGGCTCAGAGAATCAAGAAAGTCCCCCCAAAAAAAAAAGGATGGAAGGCTATTAAAGCAAGTCACCATTCATACAACAATCTTAAGAAAAAAAGTTGTTAGAAGTCCAATTATTCCTCTAGCACCAAATAATCAACATAAGCTGGACAGCATTCCAAATCAAGCTGCTTTTATGGCAGCCATATATACGAAGTCAATATATTACCAGCAAGAATAGCACCAGTATATATTGAGAATAAAAAAATTACATTTGCCAATATGTCAGTGAGGGAATGTATTTAAATGTTGTACCTGTAATCGAGTCCGCAAAGCCTTGTCCCTGAAAGCCATTGTATCTGGTGGATGTGAGCCAGCTGGAATTTCCCACTTTTTGGTATCATCTCTGCAAACTCCCCAGTGAATAACAACATTTCCAGGTAGATCAGTTTCTACATATAGAATATTTTTAGATGTCTCTGGGCACTTTCTAACATTAACAGTGACTGAGTTATCAATAGCAACTTGTTTTGCAATAGGCTGCTCTTCATTGAACCCTTCTAGGCTCCAACTTTCTTGTTTAAGGTCTCTGGATTCAGTGCTGCTGCCTGCACCATTAGTATGTGACGCTTCTGCTTTAAGGAGCAAGTTAGATAGTGGCCCCAAAGCGCCTGGGTTAAAGAGGAGCCAAGAAACTCTCTGTCAGATCATGATTGAACATAGAATGCAGAGGAGAGAACAGTAACCAGGAAAACTGTCGAAGATCATAAACCACCCACCCATTATACAACTCCCCTCCCAAACCCATAACAGTGGGCACAAATGGAGTCTACAACTTAGCTGCAATTAGGCTACTTGGCTCGATGTTCCGAATTGATTCATTTATGGAATGTATATAAAAAGAGGTGTTTGGGAAAAAAATCAGGTTTTGGTCTTCAACAGGTTAATAGAAAACATAATTCAAGTCAGCATGAGCTTATCTTAAATATAAATAATGGAAAGAACAAAGAGAGAAAATATATGCTAGAACAGCATCTAATTCCTACATATAAAAAACAAACTGCATCTAAGATCAAAAGGATGCTACAAATGAGTTACGCTACTTTTATTGCTATCGCCTCTGTCAGTCCTTCCCGCAAAAGGATCTCATTAAGAAATCACCTCTATTTGACAGAACTTCATGGCTTTATAGATACAGAGGACTCAATTAGACTCATATGTTTGCTTAGAAGTTACAATGGTTCTAAAAGAAGTCACAAAGTAATTCAGGCTGAAGATAAAAGGTTACGCATGCAACATATCCATAATATTAAACGAGTGGACTATAATAATTTCTACAACCTTTCCATCTATCAATGCTCCTTTTTGCTCCTACCATATTTCCGAGATCTTGATGGTAGTCTACAAGAGGCACCTTGAAATCTCTCCCCCTGTGCTGATACCAAGCTCCAGTTTCTTCATCCTGCACCACCCCCCACCCCAACCACCAAAGAAAAATAAATTAACAAAATATTTATAAACATTAAATAGACAGCAAATTTTTTAACATAACTGACACAGTCAAGTGTCAACTACTAACTGTTGAAAATCATAACCTTCAAAACAAAATTTATAGCAGCAATTGCACCATTGGGTTTGAGATCAATCTTCACTTCGTAAAATGTGTCTCCTTCCAGTGACAATGATTTCTTCAAGGGCGTCTCTATTGCATAGTCCTGAAAAGTTTTTTTTTTTTCCTTTTTATTCATATTCTTATTGGCAATGAAAAAGTGGCTCCATACACAATCTTAAGAAACCAGTACTTATTACATACCTTGATGGCAATTGAGCCAGGGGGTCGCATTTCAGTAGGAGGTTGATCCCATTCACTGTAAAAAATGATATATGACTCTTTCGTGATCACATATAACTATCATACCATATACTATGACATTATCAATAAAACAACCTTGAATCCTACGTAAGCTTATTCATAAAGCACGTAATACTTAAATCAAATAATCTAACATTAGAATTTAAAACAGTTGGCTACCTGCCAACATCGTCAACATAAGAAACTCCCCAGTGAAGAATCCATTTCCCAGGAAGATCACAACCAACAGTAAGTTCCCAATTCCGATTATTCTGCCCATGATCTAATCTGATGAAGATCGTTCCCTCAACCTACCATCCAAGTCAATCATGGGAACCTTTTTAATCAAATTCAAACCCTTCAATTCTGTCAAGCTGCTGAGAAAATAGAGTAATTTTTTAAACAGCATATAATTTGAGTTTTATGCGCTTCTTTCTTTTTTTTCTCTTGTTAGGTAAAAGTGAAACACTGGAATATAGTGAGCCAGAAAAAGTTACTTTCAATTAACATTTACTGTTCCGTTTGATTTCTGAGAAAACAGAGGAAAGAGAAAAGAAAAACAAAAATTGTCAGAAAAATTTCCCTTGTGGAGGATCCTCAATTAAGCTCTTGTACAACTATTTCAGATGATAGAAGTCGATTTTTTTTTCATTTTCTTAAAAACCAGAAACAATAAATCCGTAGAGCTTAAAACTTCAATTCACGTCATTTTCATTTCCAACACTTTCTCGGGAACCAAACAGAAACCACACTCTCACGCAAAACAAAAATAAGAATTATTTTAAAAAAATAAAAAATAAAAACAAAAATCGAACCGTCTCAGTTCGCTTCAGAGGGAAAGTCTCCTTGAAGAAGACGTCGGTGGATTCGACGGTCTCAACGAGAGCGGTGGAGCTAGCTCTGACTCTAAGAGCGTGAACCTTGGGAGGCCCGAAGTTGCAGAAGCTCCGGGCCTGGAAGACCAGCTTGTGATTCGTAGAGCAATTCCAGGAACACGGCTTGAAAGCCTTGGATTTCGGACCGCACCTAGGACCCTCACGACAACACCGCCGGAGCAGAGGCTCTATGCAAACGGTCGACATGATTTCAGTCGCTCAGAACAGAGCGAGAGCCAGGCGCTCCCACAATTATAGAGAAAGAGAGATGATTCCTTCGCAGTAACTTAAAGAGAGTGGACGATAATTTTTTATTTTTTATTTTTTATAAAATAGATTTACTTTTTATTCTATTTTTACATATAATTATTATTATTTTTCTCTCCGCCGAATTCCTACCTGTCTTCCCCATTATTTGCTAAATGAAATTAATTAATTTGTTTCGGTGCTATTGGGATATTCTTTCACTAATTGCAATTTTTTGAAGAATTAATTCGTTGGACTTAAGTGTGCAAGGGATGAATTCGTATCTCTCTATTTTAAAATTTTTCTATTTTTTTTATTTAGTGCATTTTAAATAGTAGTATTGTTTACAAATTTTAATAAAAATAGTTTATTAAATATATTATCTTTTAAAATATACTAAATAAAAAAATTAAAATAGGAAAAAATATCTTAATTTGTTTCGACTTTCCACGCCAAAAAATTCATGGAATTTTGGCAATACATATCTAATGAAAATGCTCTTCAATGATAAAATAACATTATTAATAAAAAAAATTAAAAATTATATATATAGCATTTGTCTAAAAATATTAGATGCTTTCTGGTTAATTGCGGGGATATATCTACAATCATCAGGTTAAAAGATAAACAGTTTGTGGCCACTCGTCTCTCTCACTTTTTCAAAAAGAACCTAGAAAGTTTATGCACTTTTTTTTCTTTTTCTTTTCGTGAGTCGAGTAGCAAATCTATTCAACTTTGGGTGGCGGAGAATCGAGTCATCTTTACGTGATCATGAAGGGTCAACGTTTATCATCCCGAAAAACAAGTGTTATCGCAAATAACAATTTCTTGTGTTACTATATTTTTTTTCTTCTTTATAAAGCAGGTTAACATAGTATATTAGATATAGAGATATTCTATCTTTATTTATTGGTGGATCCAATCTTAGTGGAGTAATTCTAATTCTGGACCACCTCTTCCTGTAGATTGCTTGCAATCGGCGTAAAACTGTTTCTCTGAGGAGTGTTCAGGTGAAGCGGTTATAACCGTCCTGTCGATCGCTAACAGTTTATAATCGCTTTTTAATAACCGTTAATCGCTAACCGCTTTATAAAGTGGTTATTAAAAATCGCTAACCGTCTAGGACGGTTACGGTTAGCGGTTTTAGGAGTATGAAAAAGCAGTTATAACCGCTAACCACATTTATTTATATATAATTATATAAAATTATATATATTAATTAAATATTAAAAAAAAAATCCAAAACGGCATCGTTTTGGTGTTTAACATTCCAAAACTGTGTTGAAGGATTTTGTGTTTGTGCTAGAGGAATTTTGAGTGCCATGGGTTGAAGGCTTGTAATATTTGTTTTGCTTACATTTGCTAGTTTAGACTTTCAATGATTTGTAGTATGTTTTGGTTTTTGGCCATTTAATGGATTTGGGCATTATGACTATGTATGTGAAATAAGTCCAAAAAATAGCATGTTTTTGGCCAATATGAAAATAAGTCCAAAAAATATGGCAAAATAAGCCCAAAATATATGAAAAATGAAGGTCCAAAAGCCAATTTTTAAAAAACCAGTTATAAAATAACCGCTAACCGCTTGTTAGCGGTTTGAATAACCACTAACCGTCGATTATAAAATAACCACTAACCGTATAGGCGGAGGTGGTTGCGGTTATTAAAAATCCAATAACCGCAAGGCATAGGCGGTTGCGATTATTGCAAATAACCGCTTATTATAACTGCTTGAACACCCCTAGTTTCTCTAGTCATTTCTGTCGTTAAGGGTGGGTAACGATGGAAAAAGCATCTCATATTTTCTTGTATTAGTTATTACTATGATTTTTTATTTTATTTTATCTAAGTATTAATTAAATAATAATTATTATTATTTTTATTCGCTTAAACTTTTTTAAATAATAAGTTATTTGATATTTAACATTATATAAAGATAATCAATTCGAATCTTGAGTACTTCATGTTTCTATCTCATTTTAATTAAATTTTTCATGTGCTTATTTCTTATTGAGGAATAATAAGTGACCGGCTCCCTTCCGTGGAAAGTGCATGATTAGTACAACATTGATAGGACATGGTGCATATATATATATATATCTTGAGTACTTCATGTTTCTATCTCATTTTAATTAAATTTTTCATGTGCTTATTTCTTCTTGAGGAATAATGAGTACTTCATGTTTCTATCTAATTTTAATTAAATTTTTCATGTGCTTATTTCTTATTGAGGAATAATAAGTCACTGGCTCCCTTTCGTGGAAAGTGCATGATTAGTACAACATTGATAGGACATGGTGCATATATATATATATATATATATACTTATTTATTTATATATTTATCTTTGCTTACGGCCGATAAATCAGAGATATGTTTGCCAAAAGAAGAGGCCGGAAGGATTATAAATCAAGAATTTCTCCAAAGTCACGGTGACAGAGATCAATTAATATGGACAAATTGGGTCCATAATTTCTGTCCCATATGATCACTTAATCATAAAATAGAAGCCTCTATTTTAAGGGTGATTGTAGCGAGACAGATTTGGTTCCGGCGAAATAATGTCATTTTCAAGGGAGAATTCAAGGCTCCAGGGGATCTTGTTCAAGCTGCCTGTACTCAAATAGAACAGCATGATAAAGCAGTGGAAAAAATGAACAAGGCCGATTCGATAGGGGGACAGACGTCCACCCGAGCTGTCGTACGTTGAAAAAATCTATCAATTGGAGTCCTAAAAATCAACTGGAATGCTGCTTTAGATCCTAAAACAGGCAAGATGGGAATGGGTATATTAGCAAGGGACCACGATGGACGTGTTTTGGCTATGTCTATTTCCATCCAAAATCAGATTAGCCATCCTACCACGGCTGAAACTTTAGCGGCATGGAAAGCGGTAGCCCTTGGAGTCCAGCTGGGAGCAACGTACCTGGAACTAGAAGGTGATGCTTTGGAAGTGGTGTAGTCACTCAATTCCTCGGAGCTCTGTTGGGGACGAAATTGTCCAATTTTGAATGATATCAAATTGCTTCTTCTGAACTTCAATGACTGGAAAGTCTCACATGCACACCGAGGGGCAAACGGGGCTGCTCATAGTCTAGCTAAGTTAGCTCTCTCTCTTGGGGTTGAACATATATGGTATGATAATTTTCCTATGTTAGTGCAGTAAATTGTAAGTGCTGAATAAGCCCATTTATAATTTAATGAAGTTATGTTTTCAAAAAAAAAAAAAAATAGAAGCCTTTAGGCTCTAGGAATTGAAACTTTTTGCGATTGCTCTTAAGCCTAGAGGAAGACCCTTCAAGGAGGATCAAACACTAGAAAGAACAAAAAAAAGGAAAAAAAAAAAAAAAAAATCACTTTGGTAATCTGAACTTTCATGCAATTTGACAAACTCTCCTCAAACTTTAAAATCTTTCACTTTGGACCCTTAAATTTTCAATTGCTCTCAATGTGGACCCCTTCATCGAATTTTAAACTCTCAGATTTTAAAGGGGGGGTTTGTCAAATCGCATGAAAGTTTTTGACGCCAAAGTGAAGTTTTTTTAAAAAATTACTGCTTTATTCATTCATTATTCATAACAAATGGCACCCGGTTAGTTAGCCCACTTATTGACTTGGGGTTAGGGATAGAAGCATCATGATAAAATTTGGACCGACCGTTGTTTTTACAAGAGATTTTCTATAAATATTTTTACAGCATATAAGCCGAATCTCAATCGTTGTTATCATTGATAACCCATAGTAGAGATGGTTGATAACTTATGTTTTAATATCAATAGATCTTAAGAGACTAGAGAGATAATACTCCTCTCAAATTTAAGCTAATTTGTTTTAAAATTTTAATTTGATAGAAATTAATAGATGTAATCATTTAATTAATAATTTTATATTTTTCTTTATTCTTTATGTGTGTACACATAAACACATGAACTAGTTTCACATTTGATCTCGATAAATAAGCAGTGGAATGGCAAAAAACTGTCTAGCATGGTAAAATGATCCATTGTCATGCTCTAATGCTTTGGTTGGCAATCCGAAGCCGACTCAACATTAATCAAGACTAGCTACATACATATGCATCCTCATACCTGGACAAAGCATCCTAAGGCCTTTCCCAATTTTCTGTCTTGTCCATTCTCAAAACCTCGTATGGAACATTTTATGTGATAGGTGCAATATTATATGGGCTCTTACCTCAGCAGCATTATTGGGAAGTATACCCTTTTTCTTGGGAGGCGACTCTTTAATAGTCATTCTAGCCATGAATTATCATTTGATCGTCTCAAAGATTTAAAAATATACTAATTTTATAGTCACACCTGGTATCAAATTAAAGCGGCATGGATCGGTCATCTTAACCCTTTCTCGTATGAATTGCTTATTATAGGAAAAAAAATAAAAAATTGCAATATTCTATGAGCTCTTAAATGGTCCAAAGATTCAAATGGACATCTCTGTTAAGTGTTGGTGTACTTGAGAATAATTTCCTAGACAATGGACTCATAACCCAAGATAAGCCCAATAAAAGCCTACCCGAATTCGTATAGCAGACAATTTTGATCCAACCCAAAGAAACAACTCTACCAGTCTCAGAATGACTGCATGTGTAGAGGATTGCAGCTGTACCACGTGGACACCTCAATGCCTCAATGTTCTACGCATCTCAAATTTGACGAGATTTTATACAGTCACAAGGCTCACAATATAGACCCAATAAAAACTTAATTTTTTTTTTCATATGTGTCATTTAAAAAATTAAAAAAATAATAAAATTGAATTCAAAACACCAAATTTTAATTTTAATTTTTTAAATGACATGTAAGAGAAAAGTTGAGTATTTATTAGGTTTATATTGTGACTTTAACATTTCTCAAATTTTATTCCCAATAATGAGTTTCTAAATAATGTGTCACCATCCCATGAGTTGGTGACATACTTTCCAAAATAATAAAGAAAAATTATAAAGTCACAATTCAAACTCAATTAAGACCCAACTTTTTCCTTAAGTGCAGCTTTTTTCTTTTTGTTTTTTTTTNGAGTTGGTGACATACTTTCCAAAATAATAAAGAAAAATTATAAAGTCACAATTCAAACTCAATTAAGACCCAACTTTTTCCTTAAGTGCAGCTTTTTTCTTTTTTTTTTTTTAAAAAAAATGCCAATGGAGGAGAGAGAGCTTTAAACTATAAATTGAATCTAAAGTAAGAGAGAAATTAGGTCTCTGTTGGGTCTATGTTGTGGCTATATCACATCTTAATAATAAATCTTATGAGATGGTAACACATAATTTAGAAACTCATTTTTGAGAAAAAAAAATTTGGGATGTATAGCACTCCTCTATGTGAAATGCTAAAGAATCCAACACTTTTTCTCAAAAAAAATTTCCCAAATGATCTGGTCCATTCAAGAAACAAATAGATTTAGATTGTTTTTTTTTCTTAAATAATCCGGGCCGTGGGTCCAGATCATTTGAAAAAGAAAATTTGGAAAAAAAGTGTTAGCATCTAAGGGTGTGTTTGACAAAAGGCTTGAAACTGTAATAGATTTGATTAATATGAGAAAAAAGTAAAAAATATTTTGTATAAAAAGTGAAAAAAAAATAAATTATTTTGTAGTAATTTTTTATTTAAATAGTAATAAAAAATAACCGATATGATGTAAAAAATAAAAACATTGAGGTTTTTTTTTTTTGTTAGGTCTAATCCGGCCCATTCCTTTGCCAAACACAACATTTCTCATGTTCTCAAGGTGGATGGAGCATTTTTCTAATAGAAAGGAGGCCCACGAAATCCTTTCGGTTATTCTTGCCCCCCACCACAACAACGGTAAACACTATAAGAAGGAAGGAGAGAATCATTGAGAGGCATGCAGTATTCTTTAAATTATTTTCTACCGTTACCAATGTGGCGATGACAATAGAAAGGTTTTATTGCTCTTCGATTGGATATTATCTGTAAAAATAATTAAAGGAAAAGAAAAATAACCTTTAATTTTTCTTTTTTTCTATATATGAAGGATAAAAAATTGCCCCGTAAATTTGGTACTCTCTTTTTTTCTTTTTTTGACATGTCCACGCAAGGATAGAGGGAGGGAGATTCAAACTTATGACCTCTACTTTATAAGGCGTGATTCACAACCGATTGAAATACCTCTTAGAGACTGATACTCTCTCTGATTAGAAAAGAAAAAACAAAAAAAAAGGAATTATTTTTTATTTTTTTATATATTTTTGTATACCGCACCGCATAGCGAATATGCCCCAACCTTCGTACCGATTCTCGAGGCCAGAGCAGCACCGCAACCTCTAGCTCACATTTTCAATCAACGGCCAGCAAAGCGAATCTCTACCGAACGAAAACGAGCGGTCCAGATCCATCTTTTGAATAAAAGGTCCAATTTATTCCGTTTTCAGAGTTAACCTTTCTTTTTTTCCTTCACTGTTGCCCTCTCTCTCTCTCTCTCTCTACTGCTCAACAACCCCACCCAAACTATCTGCCTTCTCTATCATTTTCCTTTCCATTTTCTCGGGAAAGTCATGGGGAAAGGGCCCGGTCTCTACTCCGATATCGGCAAGAGAGCTAGAGGTCATCGATCTTTTTATTTTTTAGTTTTTGCTTCCTATGCTTTGATTTTATTTATTTATTTTTTGCTCTGTTATTTAATGCTTTTATCAAATATTTGGTGAGTTTTTAATTGTTTGTTTGTTGTTAATCTTCAGATCTTCTCTACAAGGATTATCAGAGTGACCACAAGTTCACCGTTACTACTTACACTTCCAATGGAGTTGTGAGTTTTTTCTTTCTTGGTTATCAAATATTGAAGTAAATTTTGCTTAATTATTTATTATTATTTTGTTTGGTTGCCGAGAAAACGGAGAAAAAATGTAGGAAACCGACTTTGGAGTCTAGTATAGGATTTTATAATTCATTTCTTGAAGTATGGAAAGCTCATTTGAGCAAACCAAAGTAGTTGCAAGTGGCTTAGCTTTGTGGAGTCTTTGTTTGTCTTAAATAAAAATTAAGATCTATAAGTTTTGTATTTTATATTTTCCTTCTTTTTCTGAGCAACTAAATGAGCGTTTGGCGAGTCATGACGGTTGAGAATCTGATGAATAGTGATACATGTTATATGCGTTCTTTTATTTATTAGATTTGCTCGGCTACGAATTTATAATATATTGTGTACCGTACTTCAGGTAAACCTTGTTTTACAATTTCAAGTTCTTCAAATTTTCATTTCTGATGGGAATCAGTAAAACCTCATTATCGAGAGTCCCTTTTTCCCTTGGCTGGTCTATTTAACTGCTATTAGAGTTAAATAAGCATGTTACCACATGTTTCTTATTATTGTTATCCCCAAAGTATTTCTCTATACTTTGCGGGATTCACCTTTATGAGTTTTATGGTAGTACGTTAATCACATAATATAACTTGATTGAATTAGTTGTTTATTTGAAATCTTGACATCCATTAATATTTAATCATGGTTGGGCAACATCTACTATGTTTTTTTGTTAGAATTTGTAGAAATGTATGGACTTTTATAATTGAATGCTTTCCTCTTGTATGTTTCTGAATATTTTTTGGTATGCAGTCTCACCACATTCCACATAATGAAATCTTTTAGTTGATCTATAACTTTTTTGGATTCACTAATCTGCTTTATATGCTGCCATACTTGCTATTATTCACTTTGCAAATGATTTGCATATGCCTTGACCTTTTTCTTTTTTCTTTTTCTAAGTCTTAACCATTCCATTCATTACACATGCTCAGGCAATCACTTCAACTGGAATTAAGAAGGGTGAGCTGTTTTTGGCAGATGTGAGTACTCAGCTGAAGAACAAGAACATCACAACTGATATAAAAGTGGACACTAACTCTAATGTATGTATTAAAGCTTCTTGGACATATCTATTAATTCTTTTTTTCAATTTTCAATAAATATCTCTTTGTAAACTATACTATCTAATCTTGAATGTATGCAACATTAGACCTGAAGCAAACATACTCTAGAGTCAACAGTTGGTTTTGCAACACCATTGGATAGAGAGCCAAGTGGATTTTGAGATGTTGATAATTGATATTATGATTGTTTTGTTCCTTAAATATAAACATTAAATTACTATAGTAATATTTTCGGCAGCATACTACATTCATTAATGTGTTAGTGATTGATTCAAGTGTCAACATGATTCAATTTGCTGTTGAGAATATGGTGAATGTTCAGTATTGGGGTATCGGGGTTTCTGTTTTGATGATCTCTATAATGATGGTCTTTTCTACCCCAATTTTTTCAACATAACCATGGCGAACCATTTCATTTTTCAGCATTTTTGTGTTAGTATTTATTTATTTATTGTTTGATAAGTAATAAGTGTATTATCAAACGCGTAGAGAATTACTAGTCGTTTGATTTTTGTTTTAGGCACACACGCACAAATGTATATACTGTAAAAGGGTTATATTGATACTTAATCTGCATTGTTGAAGTTCATCTGAAAATCAATCTATAAAGTCATATAGATGCTTTAATTGTTTCACTGACAATGGTACATGAACTTAACTTCTTGTAGCTTCTTGCAACGGTTACTGTTGACGAACCTGCACCTGGACTCAAGACTATCTTTAGCTTTATTATTCCTGATCAGAGGTCTGGTAAGGTAAGAAAAACTAGTATACTTGTTCTGATTAACAAGTATAATACTTTTGCATAACGTGTGTGAACTTTCTGCTGCTTTGAGGAGCACCTCACTTTTGCTAGAGATAGACATACACTGGTTCATTTTTACTCATGTTACTGGTGATTTTGATGACAGGTGGAACTCCAATACCAGCATGAGTATGCTGGAATAAGCACCAGCATTGGATTGACTGCTAATCCTATTGTGAACTTTTCTGGTGTTGTTGGAAACAATGCTCTTTCTCTTGGGACAGATCTTTCATTTGACACTGCCTCTGGAAACCTTACAAAACTGAATGCTGGGTTGAGTTACACTCTCTCTGACCTCATTGCTTCCCTGACAGTGTGAGTATTTCTTTTTACGTAAATGGATTTCTCTCTCTCTTCACTCAATTATAGTTCCCTCGTGAGTTATAATCGAGTGTTATCTAGTGCTTTATAATGGTGTGTTCTTATACCACTTGCATGTATGGGTTGATATTTTTTTCCTGATTAATGAGATGTTGTCACTGGTGAATACAGGAATGATAAAGGTGACACCCTTAATGCTTCATACTACCACACTGTGAGCCCATTGACCAGCACAGCTGTTGGTGCAGAGCTGTCTCATAGCTTTTCAAGCAATGAGAACACCCTCACAATTGGCACGCAGCATGCGCTTGACCCTTTAACCTTGGTGAAGGCTAGAGTGAACAATTATGGAAGGGCAAGTGCTCTCATCCAGCATGAGTGGCGCCCAAAATCCCTCTTCACCATCTCAGGAGAGGTGGATACAAGGGCAATTGAAAAGAGTGCGAAGATTGGCCTAGCCTTGGCGCTTAAGCCTTAGGCCAATTTACTACCCATGGTGTAATTGGAAGACTGGACTTGTTTGGTCGAGGGCAAATAAGGTAGATTAATGACGATATCTTTTTGTTCCAATGAACTTTTGGTCTGTTAATGTGGTGCTATTGGTTTCTTCATATCTTGGTGGTCAAGGGTTGTAAAAAATAATTTTATCTGGTGGCACAAACCAATATCAATGTCCTTTTTGGATTCTCATCCATCCAAATGTTTACGGAAGGTATTCTTTGAGCTAAAAGTTCTTATATGGAGTTTTGGTCATTTGATGATTGCACACTGACTTTCTATTCTATCTTAATTATTTTTGCAATTTCCTTTTGTTTTGCTTGACGCCTGTGCTGGAGAGTTGTACTTCGCTATGTCTTGCTGCTGCACTTCTTCATCTTGAAACGTAACAAGGCGCTTTCTGCAGCGAGTGCAAATGCAAGGCAATGTCCCTTGTTCGAAACGGGTGAGCTCCTTAGTTGTACACTGGAATGCCCCAAGAATTACTGGGTGGTTGTGTTCGGAGATTAAATGCTTATTCGAACGAGCTACTTCGCTGTTGGATGCTATGAATCATGAATAATTAAAAGCCAGCGTTATTGGCTTGGCTGCCACTTTGGTTTAATAAGATAAATAACGTTAGAAAGGCCAGATAAAAAAGAAAGGAAGACCTCAAGTAACGGCAAGTTAATTAGAAAACCAACCGAGTTTTCACAATTTAAACTATATTGGTAAGAAAAATGATTCTTTGTATTCCCAATTTTCATCACATTCTTGTCCTATTGGGTAGACAAGAGTGTTGATTTATAGATCCGAATAATGCTACAAGTTCTTGTGTTCCTTTAAAAATGATGTAACTATTAAAATTACCATTGACCTTGTGATTAATCATTATTGAATTTTGATTAAATGATAATTTTAATAGTCGTATCATTTTTAGAGAGACTTAAAATAAACACAAGAGGGACTTATAGAATTACTAACTCTATACACCCTTTATAAAGCTCCCANGCGAAGATTGGCCTAGCCTTGGCGCTTAAGCCTTAGGCCAATTTACTACCCATGGTGTAATTGGAAGACTGGACTTGTTTGGTCGAGGGCAAATAAGGTAGATTAATGACGATATCTTTTTGTTCCAATGAACTTTTGGTCTGTTAATGTGGTGCTATTGGTTTCTTCATATCTTGGTGGTCAAGGGTTGTAAAAAATAATTTATCTGGTGGCACAAACCAATATCAATGTCCTTTTTGGATTCTCATCCATCCAAATGTTTTCGGAAGGTATTCTTTGAGCTAAAAGTTCTTATATGGAGTTTTGGTCATTTGATGATTGCACACTGACTTTCTATTCTATTCTTAATTATTTTTGCAATATCCTTTTGTTTTGCTTGACGCCTGTGCTGGAGAGTTGTACTTCGCCATGTCTTGCTGCTGCACTTCTTCATCTTGAAACGTAACAAGGCGCTTTCTGCAGCTAGTGCAAATGCAAGGCAATGTCCCTTGTTCGAAACGGGTGAGCTCCTTAGTTGTACACTGGAATGCCCCATGAATTACTGGGTGGTTGTGTTCGAAGATTAAATGCTTATTCGAACGAGCTACTTCGCTGTTGGATGCTATGAATCATGAATAATTAAAAGCCAGCGTTATTGGCTTGGCTGCCACTTCGGTTTGATAAGATAAATAACGTTAGAAAGGCAAGATAAAAAAGAAAGGAAGACCTCAAGTAACGGCAAGTTAATTAGAAAACCAACCGAGTTTTCACAGTTTAAACTATATTGGTAAGAAAAATGATTATTTGTATTCCCAATTTTCATCACATTCTTGTCCTGTTGGGTAGACAAGAGTGTTGATTTATAGACCCGAATAATGCTACAAGTCCTTGTGTTCCTTTAAAAATGATGTAACTATTAAAATTATCATTGACATTGTGATTAATCATTATTGAATTTTAATTAAATGGTAATTTTAATAGTCATATCATTTTTAGAGGGACTTAAAATAAACACAAGAGGGACTTATAGAATTACTAACTCTATATACCCTTTATAAAGCTCCCAAAAGGACTCTGTTTTTAAGCCTCTTAATCCTGCACCTTGTTCGCATGCTTCTCACCAAGCAAAGAAAATGGAGCAGCTGCGCAAAATATAAAAATCACCTCAATGAGCACAATTTTCGCTTGTTCTCATAGCAATCTAGACAAGTGTTACAATATAAGAAATCATTCAAGAGGATACCACAAAATTACCCAAGCTCGCCAGCAAATATACACCATATTTTTTTTAGTTGCAAGATAAAACTTCTCGTGTAATTAAAATTCAAAGAGAAGAAAAGAAGAAGAAGAAAGAGACAAACAGGCAGAATAAGACAACCGAGACTTTGATAATAGCACCAATCCCTTCATATCAAGTCACAAAAGCCAACCCTCCAGCATGTACGCCGGGATCAAGACACTAATCCTGAGTTGTTGCTTGAAGGAGGCCGTCTCTGATCTGTGAAGCAACGTCTTTCACAGCACCTGGTCCATGTGGGATGAAAACGGCGTTGGACTTTGAGGATGCGCCAATTTCTTTCATTGTGTCAAAGTATTGAGTCACTAGAACCATGTCCATGACATCCTTTGATGTGGTTCCAGGTACATTCACAGAGAAAGCCAGCACGCTGTCCCTCAGCCCATCTACAATGGCCTGACGCTGCCGAGCTATGCCAAGCCCAGCCAGGTATTTCGACTCAGCATCTCCCTCGGCACGCTTGATCTGCAATATCTTCTCCGCTTCGGCTTTCTCATTTGCAGCCACTCTCATTCTAGCAGCTATTAATTATAAATTAAAAGGCGCATCAAACATTCTGCAGAAAGTTTTATAAACAAGCTAATGTGATTGAACACAGCCTCTTTATCAAGTGCATGCCAAGGCACATTTCATCCAATCAGTTTCAGTTTCCACTTGAATGGTCCAAGTGTTTATCATAAGAGAAATAAATGTCCCAGAAGTGGGTAATGTCTGAAGTAGTATTATAGTAAATGCTATGACTTGAAGCTTTCAGACAATAAGAATAGAGTGCTCAGAAAATGTAGGTCGGTATAATTTCAAGGTGTTCAATTTCTAGACATCTAATCAGAACCAGTCTAGGATTACCAATCAAAGATGGTAAAAAAGAATTTCAACACCCAATGCCACACTCACTCAGTGATGGAAACAAATATGCGATCAACAGTCAATTATTATTTTAGATTAAAAACAAAAAAAAACAAAAGGAAAAACACGATCCAGTTTGAAAAGATACACAAATTATACCAGCATTTATCTCATTCATTGCCCTCTTCACATGCTCGTCTGGTTCAATATCCACAATAAGAGTCTGAACTATCTCATACCCATATGCTGACATGGCCTATGTATATAAAATTCAAAGATATTAAAAAAGAAAAAAGAAAAAAAAGAATTAGTTCAAGTAACATGGCTAGTTCCAAACCAATTTAGCAGACAGAAATACCTTTTCTAGTTCCTGCTCCACAGCTTTCGCTATTTCATTCTTCTGTTCAAAAACAGAATCCAGCTCCAACTTTGGCACACTAGCCCTAATAACTAAACAGAGTGATATAAGCATGTTAGTTTCTCCAAAGTGTGATCTGCAAATAGGTATGCTACAACTATCTCCAACGTAAATTATGATCTCTCATAACAAAGACAAAAATGCATCAGTTGTGACTGAAGCTTTTCTCAACCTCAAAGATATTACACTGTAAATTTCATAGCAATGCTACAAAATTGTCTCCTCTGATTCTCTTTGCATTTTATTGATCCTAATAATACTTTACGTCAGATCACAAGTTCTAGTACGTTTTAAACAATATTTTTTTGGATATTAAACTACTTTTCCAAGTCCAAGAAAGCATATCATGCAAGTCGTGAAGAACACTACAACAAACAGTTACTCTAGAATAGTTGTTTCCCTAAAAATATACATTTCAATTGTGGCAGCATAAACCTTACGAAACCAACACTAAGCTAGAAAGAATTCCATACTTCTCAGAAACATCTCTCTGATGAACCTGGGCCATGGGACACATTGTAGTAATTCAGGATATAACTTTCTTTAATTCATTACGAAGACTGTGAAACAACAAACATCGCAACTTTGAAGGTCAAGTCACACATCCATACCATAAAAAATGTTGTAGTAATGCAGGATATAACTTTCTTTAATTCATTACGAAGACTGTGAAACAATAAACATCGTAACTTTAAAGGTCAAGTCACACATCCATACCATCAAAAACATAGGATTGGATCTGTCCTCTGGTGTTGCTGAGTTTGTAGAAAGCATCTGAAGCCTTGTTTGCTATAGCCCGGTATTGAATTGATGCAACAACAGTAACAAAGACATTATCCTGACAAGATATCATAGATCAGAACTGACAAATCACACACTTGCAAGCATATATATAGTTTAAAATTGAAAAAAGAGTGTCGTGGTCTAAATAAAACTCATGCTATAGATTCAAATAAGCCAACTTCCAAATCAATTCTGCTGACAGTCATGACTTGGCAACAATCAAGCACAATGCTACTACATCAGAAATCAAACATTTCTTGCAAAGTCTGTATGATACTAATTCTTCTTTCTTTTTTTTTTTTTTTGATAAGTCTGTATGATACTAATTCTTTTAAGTCAGTTTTGAATTCCTTTGCTTCAAGCCCCCAGAAAATAAATAAAAGAACTTTATACTCAGACAAATTGATTTTTTTTACTCTATCTGATTGCTATACAACAGAAACATTTTTGTGAATGCTAACTTATAATATTACCTTTGTTTTCCCATATACTTTCCAAAGTATATGATGCTCTTCACATCATTGCTAAAATCTAAAAAAAATTATTAAACCTTAGGACCCAATGATACTCTGTGGCTCTCATATACTAGTACATGTAGTACATGGGCATGTTCCTGGTAAACTCCCAAGAAGAAGAAGAAGAAGGAGAGAGAGAGAGAAAATAAGGAATAATATATGCAACAGACCTTTGTCTTTGTTTCACATCGAACATCCAGCTGCTGCACACGCAAAGTGAGGTGGCCAGCTATTTGTGTGCCACAAATCCAAGGCAAACAGTGACAACCAGGCTCAAGCACATCGTCAAACTTCCCAAAGGTTTCTCTGATAGCTACAGTTGACTGGTCCACTTGAACACAGCAGAAAATTTGCCCCATTTTTATTCTACAAAGTATAGAAGCATATATAAAAATCAATTATAATATAAAAGCAATCTTGAACATGCACAATTGGTAAAAGATTTAACAAGGTATGCAGTCCTCATGGAAGAGATTAACACCAAAAAAAAAAAAAAAAAAAAGAAAGAAGAAAGAAAAAAGAAGGCTACATAAATAAATGAATACAACAGTCACCACAACAACCTTCAATAGTAGACAAAAAAACACAAATCTTCACATGCTAATAGATTTAATTGTAAATAACTGTTACTTCCTTACTGCACCTGCATGAAAGCCTCCTTAGAAGAAAATAGCGACTCAATTGGCTTCCAGACAGTTAGAAAAAGATGAAAACAAAAAATCTTTGAGAAAAAAAATAAAATTTATAGCAACAGATGCAAGTGAAACTAAAATGCAACATGTCATACATCCTCCAACAAGAATGACAAAACCAAAAATGGAAAACATCAGTGTTAGTTTTTAAAATTTTTGGGGAAAAAAAAAGGCTCTAAAAGGATAAATGATGCCACCTTTTTCCTAATGATATCCAAAGGCAACAATTCTCAATCTGATTCTGGTTATATGAAAGAAGCACTATATAGTAGTACGAGAAAAAACCACTTCCCCAGGTAGCAGCGGGACCAAGCAATTCTATCTCACCATCTCATAGAACAAACCACAAAGCTTGCTTTAGTCATAGTACTCATTGCTAATTAAAAGGAAAAGGGAAACCAACAATATGCATTGGCAGATAATATAAAGAATAAAAGCACAAGACAAATAGACAATTAGAGATTTCTTAACTATAATTCTAACAAAAGTTTAGAAAAACACTTCAACATGAGGTCACTACAAAGAAATCATATTATCAGATTTGATGAGCAAACAAACATTGACCAAACTTATATTGTCATCAATGACATCAGATCAGCCAGGTAGTATCTGGGAGCCATTATAACAATATCATCAAGCAACCTAGCAACGAAATGGTCAACAAAGAACACTTCGTGCATAACTGCAGATAATTTAAAACGGGTTGACTTCATCTTAAAGAAGCAACCCCAAAATGCTCACCCAGGAAGCGTGCCAATAACATACACATCCTAAAACTCTCTAGATTTACATCAACATAAGCCATGGATTGAGATCATGTGGAAGACAAGGAAACATCAATAATTCACCTGCAATCTAGAGAATAATGTTCAAGCTCAACTCGTACACAAGGTTTTCATCGAAGATAAAGAGAATACAGAAACAGCCTGTTGCCTGTAGGAATCTAATCTATATAGAAATTTATAACCTAAAAGGAATTACATGTTAAGAAGCAAAGCAAATACCATTCATCGTGAATGGCACGATAATTCAACGCTGAAGTGGTAAACCGTATAAATTACTAGTAAACAACTCTTTTTCAATTAAAATAATACTACAACAAGAACTTCTGAGGCCAAAATTATATTATAAACAAGTCATTAAAAAAATCAGGAAGAGTAGAAAACCAGGAAAAACCAAATGAATACATACAAATTAGAATAGTTAATGCCAAACGAGTGATTTACAGCAAATATATAAATCAAAATCCTATCTATAAATTTCGAAAGCCTCTGAGTCCATCACAGAGAGAATTTTCAAGAAATATTGCATAATGGTGCACTGGTATCTCCGATATCGAAGTGCATATGTGCAAAAGCAAGCGAACAATTAACAATAGTTCATCGAATTCATCGATATGAGCAAGCAAATAAAGCAGAGATTCTTCACTCACCTTCCGAACTTTGAGAGGAAACAGGGTTCGGAGAATCGTAATAAACACAACGAATTACAAATTGTATCCGGTATTTATCGGAGAGAAAAGCGCGTGGAGACGAAATAGCCGCGAAACCTGTGGCGTAGACATGGGGGCGGGGATGCTAGTATGCTACGCTATTCAAGTTTAAATCAAAAGCGATATTATGCTTGCCAAGAAATTGAGTTAATTTCCAATACGATTTAATTATGTAAGAAATTACCGGAGTCAAAAATGGAAAGACCTGAAGAGCAAGGCGTTGAGAAGATTCTCAGCTCCTTCCATAGCAGATCCACGTAAAAGAGACCATAGGATCGTTATATTATGACATAAAAAAGTAAATTCGTAAAAATATTTTATATTTTTAATACTTTTATTTTGAAAACAGGTAACAAAGATAAAAAAAATAACAAATAAAACTGGTTTAAAACATATGGTTGGTTTAGGGTATGGAGAAGCAAATTTGTTCACATATTCAATATAAAATATATTTTTGGTATGGTTCAAATATTCTGATAAAAGATAATTTAAATTTTCAGAATTATCTGATAAATAAATAAATCTGTATCCTAACTGCCTACGGAACTTCTTGGAAAGAATGGTGTATAATGCTCTCCATTATTATTATTGCATTGATATAATTGAGTTTGTGGACTATATGGATATGGCAAAATATTTGATATTATTTTATTTTATTATGTTTCCTTATATATTGGTTTAGTCTAGGTTTTTGAATTAGGATTCTCTTCATTTCAAAATTTCTCTATTTCTTTTATTTAGTGCATTTTGAATGGTAGTGTTGTAAAAAAATTTTAATGAGAATAGTCTATTAAATGCATTACCCTTAAAAATACACTAAATGAAGAAAATAAAATGATTTTGAAATGGAGAGATCCTTTTCCTAGGTTTTTTGCCCACCACTACTTCTATGTAAACATATCATCATATAGAAGATAATATACAATCTAATTTATTAATGCTTTTGCATTCTCTCTTTGTATTCTGCTCGTCAATATATTTAACAATAAACAACAAAAAAATAACGCACATTTCTCGATTTTAAGTGACATTGAAATTTGTTGTATTTAATAGTATATATATATTAAAAATTTAAGTAACGCAAAAATATATTCATCGTGTATTAATATATATAAAATATGATATGATTCATGAAATAAATAATTTTTCTCAATTTCACTAACCATACCCTGAAGAGGCTAACGTTGCCACGTTGGGATAACTACGACAATGACGTTGCGAATTGGGTTTGGATTAGAGTGAACGAGTGATGGAAAAATTAAACACGTCAACTTATAGCATTAAATACTTCTTCCCCGTTTGATCCGTAATCCCCGATCGAAATAAACAGTCCTTTCAGATACACTTTTATGTTTTATTATTATTATTATTAACATCTCTCTATCCCCTGCAGACGTACTTGTTTTTTTATCCTCATTCCTCGTATAGTCGTATGGGTCGTACCCTTTGAACATGTCCAGGTGGGGAGTCGGGCCTAACAAACAAACGAAATTACGTGGCACCCAAAATAGCAGGCTAGTCTAGGAGCTAGGCGTGAAACTGAGGCAGTTCACAGAACCAGAAACAGAGACAGCGCGCGGCAACTTGTTGGATCAATCGCAGAAAAATCCATGAGAACTTCCACTATGGTCTCGTTATGCTACTCATCAACGTTCAAAGCCACCTCTCACTCCTCGGCTTTCCCATCATCGCTTTATTCTCTCACCTCCGATTTCTTCCCTCTCCAACCCAAATCCCGCAACTTCGTTTCCCTCAAGGAATCATCATTTCCCGGGAATTCAATCCCCACCAAGCGACGAAGTCTCTGCGTGGTTTCCGGCTCTAAATCGGACAATGGGTTTCAGGAATCTTCCTTTCAGGTGAGATCAAATTTGGATATGCAATTCTATGATTGAAAATGAAAAGCCCGATATTGTTCTTTGTTTTAATTTTTCTCCACTAATGTTTATCCAAAGCGGCTGGATATAATTATAAAAATTAAATCTCCATCAACCCTCTGTAGGCCCATGCATGAGAATATATATGTGAGTAGTAAAATATTCTTAGGGAATGATATTATTTTCAATTTTTTCTACAGGAAAACAGTAATTGGTAAAGATCAACTGGAATAAATAAAATATTTGTAGTATATATAAGACTTGTGACGTACGTAAGTGTAAATACTTTGAGGTTTACATTATGCTCTCCTTTGTGTTTAATGTGGAGGATTTGGAGAGAATGCAACGGTCGAAACTTCGAGGATTGTGAGAAGAAGTATTAGAGTTAAAAGTCATTATACTCAAATCTCTCTATGTTGGGACGACTCCTTACAATTTTTCTTGCCTTTCTAATTTCTTAAAATTTCTTGGTTGTGTTATTCTTCTTCTTGATTTAATAATGCCAAGAGACAAGTTATAAAGTCTTTTGTTTTGTTTTGTTTTTATTTTATTTTTTTATTGAGTAATTTGATTCTACAATGGGCCTTTGGGAGGGAATGATCCAAAATTGTGAAAAGAGGATCAGAAGAAAATATACAAAAGATAAAAAATGTGGTTACTTCTTCCATCTTCAAATGTTTTGTTGTCTTAGGCAAACTAGCTAGTATCAATATCTAAATATTGAAGGGCAGGGGCAGGGGCAGGGGTGGGGAAAGACAGACCTTTGAGAGGGGGGGTTGAGTCCATCTCTGGTTAGATGGTATTCTTCCATATTCAAGTGTTATAATGTCTATGTTGCAGGGAGCTGAATCCTTCTTTAGGAGCGTGCTGGCAAGTATGGAAACGGTGTACTTAAACAGGAACCCCACAGCAAAAGCAATCTTGGAGCTTGTTCAGTCTGTGGACGGTGAACAAATTTGCTATGATCATCTTGCATTTAGGACATTTGGGGTAATATTTGTCTTTAGTTTTGCACATTCTGTTAGTCACCAGTCACAAGGTGTTGGTATCCGTTTTTAATATATGATATACATATCATGTGTGGTTATTCATCGGATTTCATTTAGATGCCAAATTAAAATTCATACTATTTATGAGCTCTTTAAGTATGAGTAATAAATTATTTTGTTGTTTTATAAATTGCGGAACCAACTTAAGCCTCATTTATTACCGAACTTTACTTGTTTGTTGCTTCTTAATAGACCCTTAACTATTTAGGACTTTTGAATGATGTCTCTCATCTTCGTATTTATACAAACAACATATTTAAATATGTAAGCGTGTGACTGGATTAGGAGAAAATTTACCTAATGCACATGCACAATACACACTCATTTACTGAACTTGATCCCAGGTTTTTAAATTTAGCATTGTTGCATAGGGATACCTTTTTTTTTATTATTATTATTTTTACTTTATGTGTTATAATGTACAAGTTCTCTTTCTTTTGGAACATACTAGGTGAACGGTTATGGTATTGACTCGATGGCTAAATTTTTCCTTGATTTTGGCTATACACCACGGGAGGAGTTGAGGTTTCCTGCTAAGAAATTGAAAGCATTGTGGTTTTCTCCTCCTAGTGCTCCCCTTCTTGATGGTGGTAGTGGTGTCAATGGTCCTTTGCCACGAGTTTTTATCTCAGAGCTTCTTGTAGATCAGATGAGTACACAAACTCAGGTTTGTCCTAGGACCTATTCATGATGGGGAATAATATGTTATTTGATATTTTCTATTCTGTCTCAAATTCATTGCCATGCCATATGTTTCCGCTTATTTGTCTTACTCTTGCACAGTCATGTTGATACTCACCTTTCCAACATCTGATTAGACAAGACTTAGAATTCCATAATGTATTACTTCTGTTTGATACCTTCCATCTCGTGCTCTTTTTCTTTTATATATCCTCACATATTAACTACTTCATGGTACCTGTATTAGTTAAATTGTTGTTCTAACTTTCGCTTTCTGCATTCAGAATATAATTAGGAAATACACTGAAATATCTAGTGGGGGAAATAAGCACGCAGCTCTTGCAAGTGCAATCGGATCTCTAACATGGGGAAAACCCTTATATTCTGAATTCCAACAATTGGCAAGGTATTTGTTTGTCTCTGTGTACACAGCCATTAGCTGATCAGATAGGATCAACAATTGAGCAATATCTTCAGGCATCATATTCTTGGTCAGGACTATGTTTATGTGGAAGTACTAGAGCATAGTTTATATATTTAGGACTTTAATTTCCATTTTCAAAGGCTTCTGTTTGGTTTCTGGAAACTTAGGGAAAGTGAATATGCTGCATGGACCCTTGTCAATGGGTACGCACTGAACCATGCTACTATTTCGACTCATCGACTAAAATCTCACTTGAGAAATATCGAAAGTCTAAATCAGTTTATTGAAGACAATGGATTCAAGTTGAATTCCGAAGGGGGAGTTCTGAAAGGTTTGTCACCTAGTCTCTCTGTGCCTTTTCTTTTTCAGATTCCTAATTTTGCTCCAAAACAAGAGTTATGCAGTGATGTGCTATGGCCATTGTTGAAATTAATAATTGTAAGCTGTTTATTTACACACATGAATCTGTGAGACTTGGGCCGAACTTGCATCAAAGAGAGAGAGAAAAAAAATATGATTCTGTGATAGTAAACTATGCAGGTCAATGCTGATATCCTTCGTAAAATATGTGATTGGAATCTGGTGTCCCATCTAATCAATTGAATTGATGCAAAATGCAAGCAAGCCTAAATTTTAAATTTATTAAGAGCAAATCTCTCAGTTTAGTTGAGCTATTATTGAGTTGTTGCTAATATAACCATAATAAAAGTTCGAGGCTGGAGATGATGAATATATGACCCTTTTTTTTTTCATTACTATTGTTGTTACTAGTGAGCCCCGACGGCCTTCTGCAGCAAAGTTCAACCGTAGCAGATTCATTTTCTTTCCAATTTTCTGACGGCGTCACTGAATCAGTTCCTTGTTCATACATTGAGTTTGCTGAACGCTTGGTGCTACCTCAGTATACAAATATACCTGAAAGAGAGGTAACCAATCTTTTGTTTTCTTTTGGAAAATTATTTTGATTTATTGGTTTAAATTTGATTTTATGAGAAACCCCCCTCTTATCCATGAATAATGATGAACCCACCAAGTGAATCATCATGAATTTGCTTCATAACCTCCCCATGTAGCTTCTTTTTTCTTTTTTTCTTTCTTTTTTGCACCATTGCCAACCAATTATCAAATTTTGGATAGGTTAAAGAGTTCCACAGGCGAGATGGATTCGAGGTTGGCAATGCTGACAAGATCTTTGAGAGCACATCCAAGGAGCAGGTGACCAGGAAAGCTGCTTGAGATACAAAACCAACTTCTTTGCGGGAAATAATAAAGGATTTGGTACATCTTGCTGGAGGTTCCATCAAAGGTGGCCTTCGAGTCTGAGATGTTAATGAATACCATATATATTTTCCCAAGTTCAAAGGGTTGAATCATGTACCGTTGGTTTGCTTCTCATAATAAAAGGGACAGCAAGTTTAATGTAAATTGAATGGTTTCCTTTCTTACTGTATAGAGCCTATGTAAGGCTTTCGCATCGTCATGGTAAATAGTGAAACATAAACAAATATTAGCACAAAAAATTTGAACAATGCTCAAAGCAAAAAAAACAAAAACAGAAGGCATGAACGGTTCTGATTGATCGTTACTGTAACCAACCATTGGATCAATACGGTAAAAAGAACACATACTCACTGTATTTAACGGTAATTTTCACAGTAACATTAGATAATGAACGCTTAAAAGCATGTGTAACACTCTTAAAGAAATAACAAGTTTGAATTAACACTGAAATGAAAATAAACAAGGATAAGAGCTAATTCAAGGAATCACAATCTCTGCGTAGATGAATTTAAATTATAAGAAATTGTAAATTTAATTAATTAATTAATATTTTAATTTTATAAAATTAATAGTTACCTTTATTATTCTCGATTTGTTGGTTCTTTTTATATACAAAATTAATTGTTCAGGTTTGGTTTGATACCGTCGGATCTAATCGTAAAAATCAGAAAGAGAACACTTCCGGCCTTTTAAAAGGCTCTTTTGATTTTGGTACGAGACCTATCTGGGCCTGCAAGTTTTTGTGTTCCGTGGGCTTTAGTTGGGCCCAAAGCTCTAAACCATATAATTTTCTGACATTATCCCTCGGTTTCTCAGCGCCCAAACGGGCATCCTTCCTAGCTTGATCAACCGAACGTTCCAAAAAAACCAAGCCCCCACCCAATCACTAGAAGCTCAGACTCAACCAATCAAAAGCACCCTTACCCTCTCTGCCTTGATTCATCGGGTATCATTCACTTTCAAGGCTCATTGATCCTTCTTCTTCTTTTTAATTTCTTCAATTACAGAGATGCTATTATATAGGTCTCTTCTTGTAGAAGAAGCTCAATAGAGATGCAGAATTTGGGTGATTTCAAGCTACCTCACTTCTTCAATTACCCACCGTACTTCACGTAATCAGTTTCTCTGCAATTTTTTTTGGTTTGGTTTTTATTTTGTTTCGACTTTCCGTTTTAAAATTTGACAATTTAATATAAATAGGTTTATTACTGCCTTTTTTTTCATCATTATGTCAATATAAGTTGTTTGGCCCTTATTAAATCTGAATATTGGGTAAAAGTATGTGCATTGTGCCTTTCTTGCTGATATTTGAGTGGAAGCTGCTGGAAATATAATTTGAAACCTTATGGATAAACTCGTTGCTGGATCGGTATCCAAATTCTACTCTAATTCAGCTTTGACTAATATAGGAGTTATTTTTAAAACAGTGAGGAAGTAAAAATCTTCTACTGAAATGTAATGTTTCACGAAAATATTTATTCTCTTTCATTGTAAATATTTTTTCCTTGTGGTCTTTTGCTTTTTCATTTTTCATTTTTTATTCTTATTGTCATTTGGAACATCGTGATTCGATTTAGAACATAACTTTGGTGCATGTTTTTCAGTTTGCAGCCAGTAAGGGACACCCGTGAGAAGCAGGTACAAGTTTGGAAGGAACTCATTATTGATTACTGTAGAACACAGAAAATATTTGTGATTGGACTGGAAGAAGAATTTCCACTATTTTCAAATCCTGTGATTGAAAGTGAGTTCATCACTCTTGTTAGTTTCTAATTTGGTCATTGAAGTGGCTGAGTCCTAAAAGTGTTTGACGTACTTGTGTTAGTGCCAATAAGCTTTGCTATTGTACATGACCTTTGTAAGTGGCTTAAAGGAAAAAGTTAAGAAATATTTTTCTATTATAATTGCAAGAATTTTCACGCCCTAGAAAAGGCGCTAACCACATCTATACTATTACTCCATAATGACTAGTTATAGTTACAATTAGAGCTCCTTAAAATCCTCAATAAAGTTTAGTTTCATCTAGAAATGAATCAATGTGGAACTTAATACCCATGCAACACCTTTGTAATCCACCCACCCAATATGGGATTTAACTTTTCGAGGTGTCACCATTCCCCACTAAAATACCTAACGACCTCATCAAGGGTCACGTCACGTTGTAGTGCTCCAATGCCACATGGTATGATTAGGTAATGCTAGCCACATCTGCGTTATTACCCTTGGATGACTAGTCAAAGTCATAATTAGAGCTTTCTAAAATCATTCTCACATAGTAAAGAACTAGTATGGATCATGGCACCCATGTAACACTTTGGCAATCCACTCACCTAATATGAGACTTAATGTTCGGGATGTCACTAGAATGTCCTTCCTTCTAGGAGACTTGTTAGTAATAGTAGTAGGAGGATCTGGTTCGAATATATCATTGCATCAGTATTACCCAAGAAGTGCAATGCATTTATAAAAGCACCAATGTTGGTGGTCTGGTATATTGGAGGACTGGAGCAGATAGTTCTTATCCATTTTGGAGCTTTCTTCTCAACTTTTTTTCCCACCTTGCTCTCATTAACAAGTTATTGAGAGGTGTTCCTAATTGAAGATAGAGTCAAATTGGATGATGAACAGACATAAAAGGGATATTCTTGCATACTGTGATGCTTACGGATTTTCTTTCCTTCAATTCTCTGAGGATTCTAACTTATCAGATGGATTAAGATGCTCAAGCTAGCATTAGGCATTACATTGGTTGTGGCAAAGTTGTAGTTGATAATTTAACTATACTATTGACAGATACAGCAATCCACTTGTCAAGTTTTGCCTTTTTACAGAATATCTTCTGTTTGTCACAGTCTACATTTATATGTATCTAACTGCTTTTTGAGCTGATGCTCTTAGTTCAGGTTAAACTTTTGGATAATTTTAGATTGGCAAGAGATATTGAGTCGTGTGATGGATCCAGAGTGTAGTGGAAACAGATAGATGATTTTCTTGAAGATAGAAATTAAAAGGATTCTAGAAGGCCAGATATATGATAAATTCTTAACCGCTGAAATAGATCTTGCTGTGTATGAAGCATCGAAGGAATATTAATTGAATATTTGGAATATAAATTGGAACTGTTTTCTCATTTTTGGGTATATTTTGTCACACTCATTCTAATTTCACCTTTCTATATGGACATGAAGGCTTCCGTATGTTCATTATGCTGCATTTATATTATAAAAATAAGAAAAAAAATTATGAAATGTTGAAAAATTATAAGGTATTGGGTTAGGAGTACTAAAAAAGTCATCCTTCTTGGTGCAAGACACCCTTTACCAATTAAAAGACATTCATTTCTAAGTCAAATGATTACCTGTATTCAGATTTTTCTGTAGTATGTTTTACATGTTTCTTTTGTCAGATATGTATTTAGTATTCTCCTGTCGTATTGTAGGATCTCTTAGTCATGAAGCCAGGGAAGCATTCCTCTCAGCATTAGTTTCAGAAGGTTTGATATGGTATCAATTGCTTTTTTTTTTGTTCTTTCCTTTTCTTTTGTGCTCGCTAAAAGCCTGTACCACAACATTTATAATTGCATAGGTTGTTGATTAGTTGCCATTCTGATGTAGCAGGACGTGCAGAATGGTTGGGTAAAGGACATAGGAAATGTCTAATTCTCTGGCACCACATTCAGGATTGGGCAGACATTATTTTACGCTTTGTGAGTTAGAAGTGTGATTTTGAGAATAAAATTTCACATTTATAGTTAGTAGCTACATGCCAATTTTTTTTATTTAAATATTCTTGCATATTTGATTAGGTTAAAGATAATGGGTTAGAGGACAGTGTCATAACAGTCGAGGAAATGCGTTCAGGGGTTGAATGTCGAGGAACAGGTAACTTTGATTGTGTATACTGTGTAGTTGAAGTAATTTTGGAAATGATACCAGAAACTCAACTCTTTCATGATTATATTGCTGTTGCACTTAAGTGTTTTTTTTTTTTTTTCTTTCTTTCTTTCTCTTCTTCTACACTCTTATCTTTGGACAGCAGCATTTGTATCCCCTTTAGTGCTTAATTTTCATTGCGAATTCAAAGTATAACTGCTCATCAATCGGTTTTTTTTTTGTCAAGAAATAATTTCGTCTTCTCTCTCTCTCACACACACAGTATGTGCATGTGTCAATTCTTGTCTTAATTGATTTCTTTCAGTAGTAAATTATCTTGATTTTTCTTCCTTCTGATGTGCATGTATTTTCTTATGAATTTATAACGGCTCTGTTTTCAACTTTGATGCAAGCAATCAGTACAGATATGATTGATTATTCTTAACTAAATTCGTACTGTTTTGCAACGGCTACTTCTAGTGTTTCTTTCTCAATCAACTTACACATATGCTATTTTATATTCAATTGATAGAATTTCCATGTATTGTGTAGTATAATTGGTCATTTTGTATGCTTAATGTTAACCGACATTTTTGCTGAGTGCCCTTACTGTTCTTGTGGACAATGTTGAGTTGAGTGCATTGGTCTGATTGCTTCTGGTTTAGTGTGGGTCAGAGTTTTGTATATAAACATGTCTAGTATTACGTCCGTATCTAGGAATCATTATATTTATGAGGACCTCTCTCTCTCTCTCTCTCACACACACACACACACTTTCAGAATACATTTTTGGGTTTATGATTTTGTATAAATTTTGCATGCAAGTTCATACACTTTATGACTAAAATCTCTCTTATTCTGTTTATACTTCAGAACTTCACGGGATTGACCGTGCAATACTAATGCGAGCTTTGAGACTACTAGAACAAAAGGGGAAGCTTGCTATATTCAAGGGAACTTCGGCTGATGATGAAGGCGTAAAATTCTCCATGTAACCCTTTCACTTGGTAGTTGGTTCCTTTCAAATGTTATGATTGTTATCAAGCAATGCTGCCTGTTACTGCTGGTCTGTTAAGAGTTTGCAAGTGCTACTGTTGATCAGGTTGAGGTTCTTAGTTCTTTTTTTGGCTCTTGTGAATTGGTGAAGACTAGCTCGTGACATTTGGTTCTGTTGAATTCAAGCTTGTTAAAAAAATATGTATTTGTATGTCCTGGTTTTGTTATAAGAGAAACCCTATTGCAGACTCAAAGTCAAGGATGAGAATGGGAGCTTACGATGCCTCTGGTGTGTCCTAGACTCTTAGATAAAGGCTTAAGAGAGGTTGGCTTTTCTCATCATTGATAGATGTCTCAGATTTCATCGTTCTTATGTGAATATGGGGGGATTAGTTGGTGAAAAAGAAGTATTATACGAAGAGGTTCCTTAAGCTTCTCCTCAAGAACCAAGCCCATTTAACTGATCAGCAATACCGCAACTCATTTTGCGTTGGACTCTGATTTTCATTATAGACTTGTGCACAATACACGTTCCCTCCCACGAAATGCCTTATTAGCTGCACCATGGCCGCGTTGCCGTGGACCACTAAAGCAATCAAAATGAGTCATCTCTAGTACTGTCAGGACAAAATTCTAGTCGAGTGGTGGAACCACGACCAAATCCTACTCTTCTATTAGAATGCCGGAACCTGAAATTTCTTGACCAGATAGGGATTTGGATTCTCAGTAATTTTTTGTCCAAATTGTTAAACATAAGATGGTAAATATGAGACAATTTTTATAGGGCTCACTTCGAATAGGAAGCTGAGCTGTCTAAAACATGTTTGGGTAAGTGAGCTTTTCATAAAGGCTATCTTTAACCAAATTACTAACAATTCAAACAATAAAATTGTTAAAAAAATTTATCCGACATGGAGAGTATAAAATTTGTAAAATATTAATTGGGCGAGAAACTTGTAACAAAAATGAAGTTCCCTCGACACTCATTCCAACCTGCCACGCTCATTCAAATCAAGTAGCCCATGTATACATCGTTCTCGAAAGGATGATTTCTAACCTTATCTCTATCGCTGACCTCAACTCCTAAACATCTTAATCTATTAACTTTTTGGCATATGAGCAAAAATGGATCGATCTAAAATCTCTTTGTTGTAGAGAGAGAGAGAAATCTTTCATCGAACTACAAATAATGCCAACATTTTCCATCGAAGTTTGAATTATTACAATTTCACTCATGATGTTCCACACCTCTAATATCCTTTATTTCAATAATAAAAATAATAATAAAACATGCTATAAATATACAATGTTTTGACATTTCTATCTAAGAAACCAAAAAAATTCTATGAATCAATATAATGACCTACATTACAAGACTTAATAAAAATTTATAGGACATTGAAATTATTCTATCTCAGATTACACAAAAAAAATAAAAAATGCACGTATGGGATGGGGAAAGAAGATCGTATACTAGTCAAGGACAGGAGCTGATTCTAGGAAAAGCTCCAACAGAAGATTCATCAAACTGCTTTGCATGGACGTACAACATAGTCATCCATAAGATGGAGCCAGGCATTCACCAACCATATCCAAGAGATTTGGGTTCTCCAGTGCTGCTGCCACCCGTTCTTTATCATTCAGTTGTTTGTTAACTGCATATACAACAGAAATACGAAGGACATGAAAATTAGGCCATACTTTTTATGAGATCGTTCATTGACCAAGAATACTAGAAAAGGTTTTAGCAACATTTGAAAAATGCATCATTTCTTCATCATCATTGAGGTTGCAGGTTGTACTTTTTATTTCAAGCACTTAATATATTTCTCTATAGGCAATATTCAAGAAGCTCTTCAAGTTCAAAGTACCACATATATGCTACACTCTAGCCACACACAGAGAGAGTACCTGCAGCTTCAGATGCATGAGATCCAGGGGCCACCCTTATATCAACCTAACCAAAATTAAGAAAGAGCTGTAAGAATGGAGGTATAACTTGTACACACCATAGGAGCTGCCAAGCACAGTTCAAATTCCAGAGTTTGATTCTCTAAGCAAGCAGGTTTTAAACACACACACACGCAAAGAGCAACAGAACCATGGTTCACATAAATCATGTTCCAATATGAAACCATAAAGTAACAAATTTATATATATATACTGGCCAGATAGTAATTGGCCAGTATAAGCATCTTACAGCCTAAAAAAGTGAACCCTCCCCACCATCATGGACTTGTTTATATGCGATTCTTTGCATTTTAACTATGCAAGAAGCTGAGTGATCTAACTTCCATTATGGTGGTAAGCATATGCCTCCTAGGTGGGGTAGGCAGGAAATAGAATTTCCACAAATTTGCCTTTTAGAACGAGCTAAAACCCACCCCTTGTCACTGAAAATGCAAAGTTGCCTATCGATCTCGATCAGGTGCTTGCAGTGGTAGTTGTTTAGATACAGGGAACAGTAATGAATGCGGGTGTCGATTATCTAGCTTTGATTGCACTTTTCTTTTTCTCCCTACATATGAAAAACATTATGTAGTTGATTCTATGCTCGGTGTTCTTTGCATGAAAACTGAAAACTCTATTTCTCGGCCATAGAAAGAGGTAAATATATGAACTTGCACAATAATATATATTTCCTGAAGCACCTAAATGAACACAGCGATATATTTCCACGTTAGACTAATATCATTAGTTAGAGCATCTCTAGCAAGGGTGGCTATTTTAGCCATTCAAAATACACATTTTTTCATTTTAGCTACTAGTTTTTCACTATACACTCCAAAAGAACATCTATTTTAACCATTTCTTTTAATTAAATATTATTTTATTATTTTATTATTTTTTATCTTTACCTTTTCTTCCCCCTCTCTCTCTCTAAAACCAGAGCAACACCAAAATCTGTAATCATCGGCCATTCCACCAAAATCACTGTAATCATCTTTCTCTCCTTTTTTTTTTTTTTTTTTTACATAAAGCCATATCGATTAGCTTCAATTGGAAGGCAGATGCTCATGGATGGTCCAAGTTCACCAATGGATTACCTGTTTTTCTCACGCCTTGGACAGCAGCCTTGGCAGCTTGTAAGCCTTCTTTTCTTTTTGCAAATACCTTACTTTTTCTTCCCCCCCTCTCTCTCTCTCTCTCTGCAAAACCAGAGCAGGAACAAATCGATCAGACCATCTCTCGTCTCTTGGCGTGATGGGTTGGAGAAATGGGCTACAAAACCAAGCCCTCATCTCTCTTGAATTCCATTTCCACATTGAACAGCATAGTCATGGCTTGGTGGAAGTGCTTCTTCTACGGCGACATTGGATGTGGTGGATAGGTACCATACCCATGACTTGGTGGGTTCAAGACTTCAGTGGGTTATGGATTTGCACTGAAGAGTTCTTTGGTGGTAGGATTGGGGTGCTTTTCTCGGATTTGCACTGAAGAGTTCTTTGGTGGTAGGATTGAGGTGCTTTTCTTGCCCACCATTTTTCTCGCCAGGAACAAGCGTTGAGGGAGAGAGAGAAAGAGAGGAGGAGAGAAGAGAGAGAGAATAAAAAAAAAAAAGACAAAAAGGTCCACTGTAGCACCTGTAGAGAAAAGTGCTATTTTAAAAGGGCTGTTGGAGGAACAAAAATTCTAAATTTAACTAAAAAGTTAAAGTAAAAGGGCTGTTGGAGATGCTCTTAAAGCAAACACCGATTCATCCTAAACTGATTATTGAGATGATTGTAACATTCTATGCATGCGCCCCTTAGCCATATACTCATTTCTACCTAGGAAGCCATTAATGCATTCAAGCAAAGATATATATAAATTAAATTAAGAAAACAGCAACCATAGGCACATTCCGTCAATCTTATGCATTAATCAGCCTGTTTAGAGCAGTGTAAAAAACTGTGAAAAAACTAGTTGTGAAGTCCTAATAGTCAATAACATGTTTCACCTATATGATGAATGAACAATGTCATCAACAAAGTTCATGATAAGGAAATAAAGTTGATACCTTGTAACGAGAGGGCAAGCTCCTCAAAAGTTTCACTCGCAAGCAAAGCCCAATAACTGTTGCCATACTACAATGTTCAACTGTGGGAGTAAATGTAACCCTGAAGTGAAGCATCATTATGCATCATGAATAAAAGTTTCATTTTACTCATGTTATAATGAGAGAACACAATAAAATGAAAATGCATTACATGAATAAGAATGAGACAGAAGAACCGTGTTTACCTAACATAACTTTGCTTGTCAACTACTTCGATTGCATCTTCTGTTATAACTTTGAGCTCCTCCAAAGAGTATGGGTGCTCTGGGTCTTTTATATCTCTTATATGATTTAAGAATGTTAAGGAAAAAATAGAAAAATAAAATTTTCAGTGTAAGTGCCTACATAATCAGGTGCAGAATAGAACTTTTAAGTTCCTTTCCATATAACAAGAGGAAATGTATAATCAACGTCAAACACATCTTAGAAGCATGATGTTCCAAAGAAAAAGGAACATAAACATATCTTTTAATAAGTTCATCATAAAACCAAAGGACAAACACTTCATACGATATATGTCAAGCATACAATATTACAAAGTTTAGGTGATACATGTCATGTAACTAAAATCAAGGTAATTATTTGTTTGCATCTGCATCTCTGTGTGTGGGCATGTGGGCTGGCATGTAAGAGAAATGAGAACCAAATCCCATATTTGATATATGTCCTAAAAAAAGAACTGTTTAATTGATTCACAGAAACTTTGAAGTTTATTAAATGCACCCTGAAGCTAATACAGAACCTTGAATTCCCTATCCATTTCATCACATTTTTAAGTCAAAAGTAGATGAACGAAACCAAACATGAGCTCAAAACAACTTGAAAGCAACAAAAAACAATGTCTCCAATCCAATCCCAGTTCCATCCTGCAAAAACACAACCTTAATATGCGAAGTTTCCTCTATTAACTATTAAGTACAAAAAGTACATAAACCAATATAAATAAATAATACAGAATGCCTAATTGAAACCTAAAAACAAAAAGTGAAAAAAAAGAAGAAAAAAAAGAAGAAAAAGAACGGAGCATAAGTCAAGGGAAAGGATATCAAAAACTTCTTGTTGGTCAATGGGTTCCACGGCGTATTCATTCGCATAATCACTCGGCGCGCTTCGAGCTCGACGCTCTTTCTTCTCGTAAACGATTGGGTTCGCGTTTATTAATTCAGAAACCATTTCTACCTACTAAAAATTAAATAAAATATATAAATGATTCATTCAAAGAAACAAATTAAATTTCTAAATAGAATTCGATGTCTAAATCTATCATACTAAAATTACGTACCCAGAAATTCAAGAGACAAAATTACTTAACTTTGAGGTATGCCCAATTAAAACTCAGGCTTCTTATCATTTCAGAGGAAAAAAAGGGTTGCCATAACAAAAATAAGATAGAAAGAGAACAAAACTAACCACTTCGATCGTTCTTCCTCTTCTTTTTTTCTCTTTCTCGTCTCGGAGTGCCTTGTTGATGTGTTAGTCTTTTCACAAGTCAACATATTTATATCACACTAATTCAATTAAGGGAAACTTCATTTACCCAAAAATTCCGCTCTTGTAGTAAACATTTTTTATTGTTCAAAATCTCATTTCTTTTTACTTTTTTTTTTTTCTGTCAAATCATAATAGAGATATATGTAATTATTAAAATATCTTTAATTATTATTTTTATTTAATTTAATTGTAATATTTAACAATAAGAAGTATTTAAAATAAAACAAAAATTTAATACATTAAAGTAAAAAATTTTAAACAATAAAAAAGTATATGCAAAAAACGGAACAGTCGATGGAATAAGTAAAGTTTCACCATCAATTAATCACCTTTTATTACTAATTAAAAAAAAAAAACTTACCGCAAAATGTTTTATATTCACTTTTTTTTAAGTAGTATTATTAAATCACTCATCCCATTAATAAACTTCAAATTGTGTTTGTGAATGGAATGGTGTTGTTCATGGGATTGATCACCTCATTCTCAATTTTTTTTAAAAAAAATTAATTTTAATATTCTTATTTTTTACATCAAATCCATCCCTTTTTATTATTTTTAAATAAAAAATATTACAAAATAAATTTTTTCTTTTTTTTTTTTATATAAAATATACATACTTTTTTCTTTTATATCAACTAAATCTATTACGGTAGTATTTTAAATTTAAATTCCATTCCATTACAAAACACAGCCTGAAATATTTTCTTTTAACTGTCTCCCGCTTTAAATGGTTGTATTTGGAAAAGTGCTTGGAGATGACAAATGAGGAGACGTTTGGCAGCCCTTGTCATAAATCAGATGCTTAATCCGAGGCTTATGAGAGCTTGTCAGATGCGTAGGTCGAGGTATGAGAGTTTAAACAGGATTTTGAATTTCCCGCTCCGGTACCTCTACAAAGAAACAGCCCAGATCGTTTCACTCACTCATGGCCGCAACCCGACCCGTAGAAATGGGGAAGCCCATGTTAATGTTATGTGCTCCTCCTCTGCCTCAGCTTTCAGCTCCAGCGGCTCCGGCTCCGGCTCCATCTGCCGCGCCTCGCACAAAGAAAGTTCTCCACCCAAGTAAAATTTTAGCGTTTCTTTGTTTTTTTTTTTCTTCTTCTTCTTCTACTTTAATATTTTTTAGTTCACTCCTATTATACTCCATATTAAGGATTTTGTTATGGAAATACTGGTGGAGAAGTAATATCTAAATGTTATTTGGATTGAATTTTGTTTTTAGGAATTCTAGAACACTTGACGTACAAGAACCTCTTGCAGCAATACACTAAAAGGAGATGCATTCCACTGCCAATATACAAGACCATCAATGAAGGATCACAAGGTGCCCTACAGTTTAGAGCAACAATATTGGTAGATGGAGGGAGTTATACGTCTCTGAATACTAGTTCTGATCGAGAAGCAGCCGAAAGGAACGCTGCCAAACTAGCATTGGAGGGCATATCACAAAAGATCAAGGATGAAGTACGCCGTCTCATTTGTGAGGTATGTTGCAGTGTGATTGTAGATCTAGACTTGGATGTTTAGTAAGTCCTTTTTTTGAATCAAATTGTAACATTCTTTAACTCAATCTTCTGCGTGACATCTTCTCTTTCATAATAGAACCAAGGTCTCAAAGGAGTTGTCAAGTTCTTTTTCCCATACTATTTTAGTTGCTAAAGCCAATATGCTTCTTGGGAAAATATCTAATTAAATTTGTAGGAGCATGCATTACTACCATATGAGCGTGGAGGTCAACCATTTTATTTGCCTTGTAATTTGTGTCCTTTCTTTCATCATTTTTTACTTGATGTAGGTTTTCCTTTTTTCAACCACTCAACAAATATAGATTGCCTAATCATCTTGTTTGTGTATATCCTTTTCAAAATTTTGGACGAGGTCACTGCGCAATGCTTTCTTAAGTAAGGGGCAACCTCCCTAGCCCTTTCTTTTGATTTCGTATAGGGGTTCACATTTTGTATTCCAGTATACAGTATAGAATCCATTTAACCAGCCATTGGCCTTGACTCATCCATTCAAGCTTGATTCGGCCATGGAATTCTGGGAAGGAGTCATGTTAACTTACTTTTAGATTTCATTGAATTTGGACCCTTTTCTTTCCCTTGTATATGATATGGGCAGTTTAATTATGAAGACAATCTTTTCACTTTATTGCAGTAAAGTTTTGATAAACTGCCAGAACATAAATATTTACATTGCTCTTTTCTAAGTTTTATTAATTTTGAATATCAGCAATCCAGTTTGAGTCATATCTATTTTAACTATCGGTAACCAATATTACTCGGGGTCTATCTCGTTTTGTTCTTATAAACAAAACTTGTTTTATCAAAAGCAAAGCACAACCTTCTCATCTGATTGCTCATGTGTGAGATATTCATTTTTTGGATCTGGCTTAGATGCTGTAAAAAAAACCAACAGTCTAGATTTAACAATTTTTTTTTAACAAACAGCAACGTTTTATTCTAATCACATCTCTTTGGTCTCCCAACTCCATCGCCTTCTTCTTTGTCTGCTGTTTTGATCTTTAGTGGATGCTAGCCATCACGCTGCCTCCCTGTTTTGAACTTTAATCAAATCCCCGCCTTTATAACCACCAGCAAGCGTTCCCATTAATCTCCCTTTCAATAGCCAGACCTCCCTCCCATTCTCTCTCTCTCTCTCTCTCAACATTATTTTCTTGGAATCTTGTTCATCTTCAACACCACCAGCTTCTTCCTTGTCACTGAACATGGCGGATCATTCTCATGCTTACAATGAATTCTAAGCTAGCAAGTCAAATTGACTCTTGGAGCTGATGTCAGAGATGGATGTTCCAGTTTCAAACATGAATGTTCCTCATAGTAGAAGCTTTGTGGGGTCTGAAACTGATGTTAAGTTAGGGAAGAAAAAGGGAGAGAAGAAGATAAGAAAACTAAGATATGCCTTTCAAACAAGGAGCCAGGTCAATATGCTGACCCAGTTGCCTAAGAAGAAGAAGATGTTGTTTGGTTAAAAAATTGAGAGATGTGATTAGAATAAAACGTTGCCGTCTGGTTTAATATCAGGTGTTGGATTCTCATGCCATATATTACATTAAGTCTTCTATAATTGCTTTAAAGATTGTCCAATGTCTTAGTTTTTATTGTTTTAATTAACTTTTTTTTTTTTTTTGGCTATTTTCCAGAATAAGGTGCCATGTAAGTCTACCCTTGATGCTTTTGCTGTCAAGATGAATCTAGAAATGCCTACTTACAACACCATCAATCAAATGCAAAAAAGGTTGCCTCCTTTCATATCTTCTTTGGTTTTCAATGGTGTAAGTTACATTGGTGAAGCTGGTAGAAACAAGGGACAAGCTGAAATATTGGCAGCACGCGCTGTTATTTTATCTCTTCTAGGTATCCGTTTTCTTTGCAGTCAATATGAATTTGTTTTGATTTACTCATGCATTCTTGTGTAGTTGACTATTTGAAGATAATATAATTCAGGTAGCTTCGATCCGGGAACACTTCTTTTTGAGATGAGCAAGCATGATGTCGAATTCCAACCTGCTTTGCTGCGTAAAGCCAAATTTTATGCTGCTCTGTATACAGTGAAGGACACATGCTATTGCCAAATGAGTGTTGTATCACAAGGAAGGAGTATAGGACAAATTAGTGCCATACCTCAAGGGGTATATGTAGCACAGCCTCTAGGTGAAGGTCCAAGTTCTACAAAAAAGCGCCGTAAGAATAAGAAAAAATCTAATAAGAAATTTTTTTGATAAGTCAAATATTATATCAAAAAGCGTAGAGGGGCGCAACCCTTAGTACACTGGGGGTATACAAAAGGGACTAGGGAGAGAGAGAAAAAAAAGAAAGAAAATCAACAAAGCTAATAGCCTGCGGGGCAAGCCAGCCTGTAGTCCAAGAGTAGAGAGTAACAAGAAAGAAGTGGAGGAGCTCCTCGTGGGTCCTTGACAATCCCTCGAAACATCTATTATTCCGCTCTCTCCAAATACACCACAAAATACAATGGGGGACCATTTTCCAAACCACAGCGCTTCTCGTACGACCCGCCGTCCACCAACTCGCTAGAGTCTCCTTGACGGAGCGAGGCATAACCCAACAGAGCCCAAAACGAGCAAAGAAAGCACACCACAAGTCCCTTGCTACCGCACAGTGAAGAAGAAGATGATCAACCGACTCCCCTTCCACTTCACATAACCAGCATCTGTTCACCACCACCAAACCCCTCCTCCCAAGATTGTCTAGAGTAAGGATCTTGCTATGAACCGCCGTCCAAACAAAAAAAGCCACTCTAGGAGGAGCTTTGGACTTCCAAACACTCTTCCAAGGAAAAGAGACCATCCCACGAGGCGATAACGCTCGATAGAAGGACTTAACCTCAAAGAGACCCTTGCGAGAAGGCATCCACCATAGCTTGTCTTTCCCCACACCTCGCAACTTACAATCATAAAGTCTTTTATACAAAGAGGCCAACTCCCCCACCTCCCAATCATGCAACAGCCGGGTGAACTGAATATTCCACTGGATGGACATGTTCGAATGCTCCATATGATTCGCTATTGACGCTTCCTTAAGTCTAGCAATGCTGTACAGACCTGGAAACTCCTCCTTAAGGGCCCTCTCACCACACCAAATATCATCCCAAAAGCGGATTTTTGACCCCTCACCAACATCAAACTTACAGAACCTCCTAAAATTGTGCCAACCCATACAAATAGATTTCCACAGTCCCACCCCATGCGAACCTGAAATGGCTCCCGAACGCCAACCACCCCAATCCGACCCATACTTGGCCACCAACACCGATCTCCACCAAGCTCCTTCCTCATGCGCAAAACGCCACAACCACTTTCCCAAAAGAGCTTGATTAAACCTTCGAATGTTCCTAATCCCTAAGCCTCCCTCATCAATAGGAGTACATACCTTGTCCCACTCTATTAAATGAAACTTAAAATCGTCATTCATCCCACCCCAAAGAAAGTCTCTTTGAATCTTCTCAAGACGCTTAGCCACATCAACCGGGATAGGAAACAGAGATAACATGTAAGTAGGCATATTGGATAAGGTACTTTTAATCAAAGTGACCCTCCCTCCTTTTTAGAGATACAATCTCTTCCATGGAGCCAGTCTTCGCACCATCATATCCTCCAAACCCGCCTTCTAATAAGAAATTGCGATCTGATACTCAGTAAGTTTCACTTTCACTTTTTCCATGTTTGGCTTGATTCCTTTGTTTGGTGTGTAGTGGATTTCATTCTCTTCACTGTAATACTGCTTTTTGTACTTTGTAACACTTCATTGATTGTGTTTGTTGGTATATTGTTTTAAGCACTTTGTAAGCACATATCAATAATCACTGATTATTAAAGCGAAAGTATGTGAAAGAGGAGAGAAGAGAAGCCAAAGAGAAGAGAGAAGAAGGTAAAAGAAGAGGGAGAGAGAATCAATTTCTCATAACTTTATTCCATTAAAGTTTGTCTCCATTAGGGTTTTGTGCATGCTTAAATAGACTCCAGCTAAACCTTAAGGCAATGCCCGTTTATTAAGTTAACATAATTTTATTGACTTACCTAACTTGGTAATGCCTATTAAAATGCCCAAAATAATTTAGAGAAACACTTAACATCATTGACTATTGCAAATTAAATAAAATATAAAATTAAATACTAATAACTCGTTTTGCATCATTCTCTCCTGGTTGAAAAAGACCTGAGTTTTGAAACACTAAAAATGACATTTACATAAAACATAAAGCCTTAGTTTACATTTTTTTTAAATTACTAACAGTTCTTGGTGTGCAATGTTCCTCACTTAATTTTAAGGGTTTTCTTGTCTTTCTGTCTCCATTACTCTAGTATTGTGGGATTCATTTAAGTTAGGGAACAGCTGTCTCTCTCCCCCATGCTTTCTCTGCAACATAAATTTATTTGTGCATATGGATGATGTTCTTCTTTGTGTTAAATTATGCCTATTGTATAGGTATTTATGTTGCTTTATGGAAGTTTATTTGTTGCAAGTGTTCATTTGCTTTGCCCTTCAATTTGTAGGTTGGCAGTTGGGGTATATGTAGGACAGCCTCTAGGTGAAGGTCCAAGTTCTACAAAAAAGCGTCGTAAGAATAAGAAAAAATCTAATAAGAAATTGCGATCTGACACTCAGTAAGTTTCACTTTCACTTTTTCCATGTTTGGTTTGATTCCTTTGTTTGGTGTGTAGTGGATTTCATTCTCTTCACTGTAATACTGCTTTTTGTACCTTGTAACACTTCATTGATTGTGTTTGTTGGTATATTGTTTTAAGCACTTTGTAAGCACATGTCAATAATCACTTATTATTAAAGTGAAAGTATGCGAAAGAGGAGATAAGAGAAGCCAAAGAGAAGAGAGAAGAAGGTAAAAGAAGAGGGAGAGAGAATCAATTTCTCATAACTTTATTCCATTAAAGTCTTTGTGCATGCTTAAATAGACTCCAGCTAAACCTGAAGGCAATGCCCGTTTATTAAGTTAACATAATTTTATTGACTTACCTAACTTGGTAATGCCTATTAAATTACCCAAAATAATTTAGAGCAACACTTAATATCATCGACTCTTGCAAATTAAATAAAATATAAACTTAAATAGTAATAACTCGTTTCACATCGTTCTCTCCTGGTTGAAAAAGACCCCGAGTTTTGAAACACTAAAAATGACATTTACATAAAACATAAAGCCTTAGTTTACATTTTTTGTTAAATTACTAACAGGTCTTGGTGTGCAATGTTCCTCACTTAATTTTAAGGGTTTTTTTCTCTTTCTGTCTCCATTACTCTAGTACTTTGGGATTCATTTAAGTTAGGCAACAGCTCTCTCTCTCCCCCACGCTTTCTCTGCAACATAAATTTATTTGTGCATATGGATGATGTTCTTCTTTGTGTTAAATTATGCCTATTGTATAGGTATTTATGTTGCTTTATGGAAGTTTATTTGTTGCAAGTGTTCATTTGCTTTGCCCTTCATTTTGTAGGTTGGCAGTTGTTGTGCCCATGACTCAAGCCCCACCTACCTACATAGACATTCCTGATACTCCCCCGTACATAAACATTCCCGATACTCCTGAGCAACAAAGCTAGGTGGTTGCTCCATATAAACTTTCTCATGCAGATCCCCATGTAAAGGCGTTTTTGATGTCCAACTAAAACAAAGGCCAATCAAGGTTAGCAACAATAGAAATCAACACTTGAACAGAGGAGATCTTGGCAACTGGAGAAAAGGTCTCTTCATAATCTATCCATAGCCCAATTGACAAAGTGACTGTTTACTGTGTGTATATTTAGTTAGTCATGACTCGATCCTTCATCTTTGATTATGTTAGACATTATACCCTTATGTGCTTTGTGGGTAAAAACTTTATTGGGATCTGACTGTTTTCTGCACAATACATTTTGAAAACCGCCACATCAGCTGGTTGCTTATTAGTCATCAAGCTAATATTTCTATTTTGTTCTTGCATCATGTCCTACTCTGATGATTATACCAATTTAGATCTCACATTACCTCCATGTTATGTTGCTTTATTATGTGTGCAACATTTGAACATCAACATGTAAATCAGTTAATAACTTGGAAAATGCACCAGTGATTTTCTCGACATTGTAATTTATGATATACCAAGTCTTATAACTTGGAAATCAGTTGCAGATTATGGTTCACTTTTTCATTTGTGATGCTGTTGATATTATGTTCCTTTATTTTGTGGGAAACATTTGAACCTAACTTGATTCAGAGAACACACCAATTTAATATTATGTTGCTTTCTTACATGTGCAACATTTGACCATTAACATGATTCAAAATAGCATAAATCTACATTCTACATGTAACTTACTACAGACATCAAATTTGCTTGAGTTTGCAAAGATCCCATATGGATTACTAGATCAGTGCCTGTTGGTGCTGGCCGATGTCACCTGAACAATATTTTGTATTTATTTTCCCCAAATATTAACTACCTATAATTATTTGTGGTGTATGATTGAGTACCTAGGCTAATTAAATGAGATGGATTGGAGGAGTTGACTCTCTTGATATAAATGCTTAAGTTTGGTGCATTGGGTAGAAAGACTGCAATTTCAATGGGTTTGATCAAGTAGCTCTAAGATAAGCTCAACTTGAAGTTTTGATATATTACAATTGACTAGACCCCTTATGTACTACTAGATCAGTGCCCATTGGTGTTGGCCAATGTCACCCCAACAATATTTTGTTTTTATTTTCCCCAAATATTAACTACCTATAATTATTTGTGGTGTATGATTGAGTACCTAGGCTTATTAAATGAGATGGATTGGAGAGGAGTTGACTCTTGATATCAAGGCTTAAATTTGGTGCATTGGGTAGAAAGACTGCAATTTCAATGGGTTTGATCAAGCAACTCTAAGATAAACTCAACCTGAAGTTTTGATATGTTACAATTGGGGAGTTACAATGTGAATTGAGATTTCTTTAAAATTTACCAAATCACTTCTTAAGATACATACCGTTATCAAATAAATAACTCATTCTTTATCCATTTGGTTAAATTTTTAATGATAGAGTGATGCGTCGCAATCTTTGTGTCCAATAAGAAATAAGTGTTTAGAGTACACACCATGCAACATCATTGACATATCAGCCAAAATGTGTCAAAATTCAAAGAAAGTGACACATCAGCTATGGCTGAGAAAAGCTCTTAATGTGCCGCTAATGGTGCCCGACTGCCCGTGCATCATCTTCCATGCTGTCGCCCGGCAAGTTTTAACCAACAGATTTGCCCACCGCTGTCTGTCTCTTTCCGATGATCATATTGAAGGCCTTTGCCTGGAAAATATGCAAAGCGATAGATGTCTCTTTCAATATGCCTCGATAAAATTCACTCTTGCCCCATCTAAATCTTTCCTTTTAACCACTTCGAAGGGACGATTCCCACTGGTAGCACCTTCGATTTAATGACATTTAGACTATGCCGGACAGTTTCTGGCATTCCAATTTGCGGTTGAAATTGATGTTGGTTTGATTCGCTTTGTGTTCTTGATTATATTCGGCTTGTTTGGTGTAGAAACTAAATAGAGAGCTACGGCACAGAGTTTGTGGGCTTATATGACTGATGAGACTTGAGAGTGCTAACCAAACCGGACGACCAATGATATCTACGAGTACCCCGCATCCCAATTCACAAGGAAAAAAAAAAAAAAGGAAAAAAAGAAGGCGTGCTTCCTCAGGGTCTTAGTACCGTGGCAAAAGGGGCAGGAGGCAATAAACTTTGATATTTCCAAACAAACTGGAGAAATACATTGGTTGACATACAGATTTTCCTCAATAAGCTTCACCTGCCCTTACATTGTCCCCTGGTGGGAGGTCACCACTCTAAACATAACATGACAACATAAAGCAGACATGTTTCTCTGTTGCTTTCTCAGTTCTCTAAGAACAAATGCTTTAACAGAAGATACATCTATACCGAGGAGGAATAAACGGAAAAA
>CM017323.1:23625181-23645415 GCA_006937295.1 Carpinus fangiana
CCCCCCCCCCCCCCCCTTTTCCTGATCAACTCAGCCAAGTAATCTTCTTATCAAGATTATTAAAACTACTTCTAAGCTCAAAGCTTATTTCCCCCTGGTCAATAAGTTGTAAGACTGTTCCTCAATGGTAGAGCTATTTTTTACCAGAAAAGTTACTAACCCAAAAAGAAAACTTTTTCCACATTAAATCTGCAGTGTTAGAGAAGAAAGAACCATCCTAATCTAATCACAAAACCCAATCCAGAATCTCGGTAACTCACTGTAATACAAAATTTCCAAGGAAGGATATCCAGAAAAGCTCTGAGAGTTCTAAAACTTTCTTGTAAATACTAAGTTCAACAACAATGTAAGACCTACCTACACTAGAAGTTAGTGCTACATATCCACTAGAAGTTACCACGACATTTGTAGCAATAACTCTATCTCATAAGTCATAAGTGATATTACCATAAATGAACCCTTCCAATGCATGATTTCCACCATAAACCACATATCTGAGAGAGAAAATATAATTGTCCCTTGTTGGATAACAAAATTTGATTTGATATCAAAATATAAAAAATAAAATGCTAAATTCTTTGGTATTACAGAAAAAGTAATCTCCGTTTTTATGGAAAGAAACATGCAACTTTAGGCAACAAAAGAATTATAAGAAGAGAAAAGCTTTGAAACCCACCTATAAGTACATGGTTCTTAAATTTTTTTTATTCAAGAAGTCCTCAAGAATCTACATTTATGTTCCAAAATGAAAGAGTGGAGGAAAAAGGAAAAGTTACATACTTCTAAACAGATGATTCTCCAAGCTCCCTCGAGGCATGAACTCATATACTAGCAGTCTCTGATCGTCTTCAATGCAGTAACCAATTAGTTTGACCAGGTTTGGATGAACAAGATCCCCGAGAAAATTTACTTCTGCCTGTAACATGAGATGAGTCAAGATTAGAAAAAGAATAAAAAATAAAATAAAAAAGAGAGAAAATTGATTGTATAAAATAAGAAAAAAAAAATCATCCAAAAATCAGGGGGAAAAAAGAAGGAAAAAAATTGTGGCTGAAATTTCATAAAGGAAAAGAAATTAGGAAAGTTACAAACCAGCCATTCTTTATGACCCTGAAGCCCATCATGGTTCAGGGTTTTAACAGCAACAGTAAGCCCCGTGCCAGGTTTCACAGGAGCAGTGCCATTTTCTTCAATCCACCCCTTGAACACACAACCAAAACCACCTTCACCAAGAAGACTCTCAGGTCTAAAATTTCTTGTTGCCAACTTAAGATCATTAAATGAGAATTTCCGTAGACGAGAAGCAACTTTAAGCTCCTCTTCCAGTTTGGAAGTGGATGAATTACTTTCTGCATTACTAGTGGTTGAAGATGAGACTATTGGAGCTGCGGGTTGGTCTCTGCTTGTATCATTTGTTGATTTACTTTCAGCTGAAAAAGAACCACGATATAAGAATACAAACTAACAAAAAAGAATAAACAGGGCGGGTCAACAATACTTCGAGCAACACATTTTGCCATTGTGCAAATCAGGTTTAAGCAAATATAAGAATTTGACATCGGCAGTAATTTGCTTGTATCACATTTTGCCATGTGAGAGTGACAAGTTTACAAGGTCCAACAGATAATCATAATAGATAAAAACAAAATACGAACCACAACATAACACGTTCGAATGTATTCAACATGACAGGAGTAAGGGAGGGAGGGAATGAGATCTGGATAGCAAACCAAAAGACAATTAGAAGAAAGGAAAAAGTACGAATATCTAAAAGAGTCAAAAAAATTAACCTAAACATCTATCCCACTTAATTAGGCAAGAATTGATTCAAGTAAGGTCCCTTGAACGCACTTATTTCTTCATATATATGCATTGCTTCCCACCCCACAGAATTATGTGTTGGCCTAGAGAGCGAGCTCTCACATTCTTGTGACAAGCTCTGGCAGATTAGTGTTTCTCTCAGGACTGAGGGAGGGGCTCTTAGTTATGGGTTGGCTTTCTGCTTCTCGGAGATGAAATGCAGCTCTTATTAATTTCTGCTCAGAGATTGATCTCTCCACTTTTCCTTAATCACGTCGCTGACCAAAGGCAAGCAGAAATAGACATTTGCCCCAAGACCAGAGAAAACCCAGACTATACCAGGTATGCTTCTAACATTTTTCTTGAAAATTCAAGCTTTCATGGTAATCTCCTCACTTCTGCCCAAAACAAAAGAAGGGGGGTGATGAAAAAGAAGAAGTTTTCATATTAAATAATAATTTATAACAAATGAAGTTATATAGATTGACCTTGACCCTAGTTTTGGTGCCAGCCATTTTATTAGCACCTCAATCCCAGTCCTCACGTCGCATAATGTTTTCTAGTTATAATCCGCTAATTACTTAACCAATATTCTGGGGCAAATTAGTCTCAATCACAATAGTAATTACACCAGCAACACATGCACTAGTTGGTTAAGGATTGACTTAATCCACGAGACACGCTAACACAAAAAATTCCTTAAAAAGACACACCCAGGCGAAATCAAACATAAAGGAAGTGTAAAACCAGAAACATATTGAGTACAAGAAGACTAGAAGAACATAATATGACCTAGCAAAGAAGTTCTCGAAAGAAAATAGAAGTTACCATAATGAGTAGTGATGCCACTAACTGAGCTATCAACTTTGGATCTTGAAGAAATGCAGCTTCCAAGGAACCTCAGCCTAACCCAACACCCAATCTCCTGCTCTCCCACTTCTCCCACCTCCTTCTTCTTCTTCCCACCCTTTGATTTGCCCTCTTCCCAAGTCCCCACCTTTCCATTCTCAGCACCCAATCCCATATCTCACTAACCTAAACACTCAAGCCACACTTACCATCAGAAACCCCAAAATCCCAAACCACCACCCTATACCCACCTCCCCCACCACCACCGGCGCTGGTCGGTCTTTCCAACAAACCCACAAACAGAACTACCAGTTAGCACCAAAAATTTCACAACTTTCGCTCCAAAACTGAGAAATTATACAAACCCATATGAGAAAAGAGTTAGATCACATGGAGTAGATCAAAATTTTGAGGAAACCTTGACACCCAGAATTTGATCAGCTTGAGGAAACTGTTGGTGTTGAAAAAGTAGTACTAGCTTTACCAGAGAGAAGTAACAAATCTTACTGGAACCCAGAAATGTCTGCCCAAAGATACAGAAATCTCAGAGAGGGCCTCTTGCAAGCTGACCAGTTTAAAGCTGGAAAGAAAAGAAATTTGGAAAATATCAGATATATACTCTGAATTATCGATTCTCTCTCTCTCTCTCTCTCTCTCTATCTATCCCTGTGTTTGCCTCTCTTTTTTTTTTTCTCTTTTTTTTTTTTGGTTAAACAGAATCGAAGACTAGAAAAAGCAAATCGAGCTGCCCGGAGAAAAAGGGGCAGTGAAAGGGTTAGCTGCCAGAAGTGCCCGTCGTGTAGCTGACCGGACAGGGTTGGGAGCACAGGCCCAAGAGTGGGTGTGCTTTGTGACACAAGGGCGGGCATGTCGGGCAGAGAGAGAAGTGGGAAATTTGGGTATTTCGGGCAGGAGAGAGAATACAAACCTAGCGGACCCACCTTGATGGTGATGTGTCTTCCTTCCGAGAGCGGACACAAACGCAAGCCCGCGCGTCAGATTGATCTCATCGGTCCCATGCAACTCATTTTTATTTTTTGGCCCAAAAAAAAAAAAAAAACTCTTTTAATGAAGATATCTCAATAATAACATATTTTAATTTAAGATAATAAGAGCTCCTTAATTTATCCATTAGAATGTGATAAGAACATATTTTAAAAAATAATGCGATAATTTGATTATTTTACTCTAAAGTAGGAAGGATCAAACCTTATCCTATCATTATTATAAGCTATTATTCTTGTTAACCATTAAGTATATCAGTATATGTGGCGTCAATGGAAATTAACTTAAATTTTAAGTTTATAATTTGAAAATTAAGCATGTCAATTTCGTTATTTTTTTTCAAAGAGTTTTATTTTGGTCTTTTTCCCTTTTACTAGCTGCAGGACTGATGGTGATACCATGTTGGGACTACTTTTTTTTCTCTCTCTCTCTTTTTTTTTTTTTTTTTTTAATGACATGATGCAATTTAAAAGCAATAAACCTGAATTTTGGATAGGGTTGCAATTAAGACAGCTAATTGCAACTGATTTCAGTCCAAAAAGCCTTAATCAACACTCAAACACTTGAAAAAGGATCATCCCCACACTAATCCCATAGGCTTTTAGAAATCCCAGCTTCTCTTTTAACAATGGCCGATTGGTGGTCTTTGTTGGTTTTGATTAGGCTTTTTTAATTTCAAAATTGTGCCACGTCAGATAACTTTCTTATCAATAAACTCCTTCACTTTGATAAACAACACAACAAAAGAAAAAAAAAATTAAAATGTTCTTTTTCTGTTTTCTTTTACTACATAAAAGCAATTTTTTTTTTTTTTATTTCACAAAATTTAGATAGAAAATAAGAAAGCAGGATTAGAGCTCCCGTCAATCTAAAGTGGATAACCTACTTTTTCGAAATAACCAGATCACATTGCTCCCCCCCCTCCCCCCTCCTCTCTCATTTTTGTCTAAATTATGTAGCTCAATCAGTTATGGACTATATTTCTTAAAGTGGAAGTCACTAATTCAAATCCATATCTTCCCCTTTCGTTATGTGGACATGTTCAAAAATAAAATTAAAAAAAAAAAAAAAAATCAGCCAATCTCCATCAAGAGCCTAAAAAGAATGACAGGTTTTACCTAAAAAGAGAAGAAATGGAAAGGAAGAATGAGAGGAACAGGCCAATTTTATAATAGATTGTGTGCTCGTTCAAGTAATTGCACTTGACTTTAAGACCTACTCCCGTCGTACTACTTATTAACTACTTATTTTTCTTTTATCCGAGCATACTACTCAACAACAATACATGTTCCACTTGTTTGATTTTTCAATCAAAGACAAATTCAGCAACCTTCAAAGATGTTGAAGAGCCATTACTCTTCACACTGATTACTCTTATCTCTCTTGGCTCAACATAAAAAACAATAAGGATTGATCATCCGTTGAAATATTCTCATTTTCTTAATATTCATGCGACGGTTAATATGAACTATTACATATTTTAGTGGAAGAATGATAAATGTCATGACTGTCACCTCAATTTTATAAAAAAACTTGCAATAAAAGTTGTAGTACTCTTAGCAATACTTATTTCTTACACTCCACAATTTCCAGATCTATTTAACTGCATTTATAAAAATCATATTTTGAAATCACTACGTTTAAATCACAAATTCAAACGGACCTTAATTATCCAAAATGTGTCTCCCATATTAACAATTTCCAAAAGGGAAAGATAAAGTTGTCTCTTCCACCTGGAAAGTAGTATTTCAAAAGCCGGGCCTGCATAAGAATATACCAAACTATATCATGTGTGACAATTAAATAAGATTAGATAGAGTTTAGGCCACAGAATTCTGAGCCATAATGCGGCTTCATGCCTACAACCCAAAAGCACTATCATTCCCTTGCTTTCTCAACCATTACTTCAAAAGTCAAGGTCTAGAAAGGCACGAGGTGTTCAGACTTTGAAGTGCTTCAATAGGGGGTGGGGGATCGATTCAATCAAAATCAAACCAAGATGCCATGTCAATAATATCAGCACTTGAAGTAACTTTGTGGTTGAAAACTCGCAGGTAGACCTAACCTAAGCCCGTAGAAAAAGCACACACCAAGCATCGTCACCACAAGAGCCGAGAGCAATTACAATTTGGATAGTTTTCCTCGAACCCCATCTATAAAGTTGTTATTTGTTATTTGAAGATGTAAAAAACACTTGTATTTTTAAATACATTAAATGAGTCGAGGAAAATTCAACATACTACTAAAAAATATAGGCTTTCCACATGTTAAGGAACACATGGTAATTTTATAGACCATATTGGAAGAACTTCTTTTAACTTGGTTTGGATAAATACTCTAAAGAATTTATGGTTGTTGGCAGTATTCTTGGAATACTCACGAGACCTTCAAAATTTCAACCAAAAAAAAAAAATCCATATTATTATTAAGTTAATAGAAAAAAGTGAATTGAATCACTATTAAATCTTACCGCTTCTCCTTACATGTGAACTCAAACCCTCTGAACTGGACTTTCCTTTAGTAAGTGCGATCTAACAGATGCAATTCTTAACTTTCAATGGGAGTTAAAATAGAGTCTAGGTTCAAAATCAAAACCCTATATTCTAATACAATCATAAATTAACATTTATCACAAAAACTTAAGTTGACAAGAAGTAGTGAATTTGATTACTTATCAATGTTTGAGCAACTAGTACTGATACACTAGATCAAATCCCCATTCCCCTCTTGTGCGGACATGTTAAAAAAAAAAATTACTTATATACCGTACACTAATGGGAAAGAAGGCATAGGCAAAATGAAGAAATAAAACAGATGACAAAAAGAAAAGCTGAATAAACAATATGAGCTGACTAGAAATCCAAAGATACAGACTGACCATTTCTGGAAAGAGATATAACGATTTTTTCTGCTTTTATTCAGTAGTATGAATATGTGTAAAATTTTAACAAAAGTAGATAATCTACAAAGCGCACATTCTTTTCCTGTAAAGGGTATATTACAACTACCATTCTCAAGATCATAGTATACAATACACAGTGTGAAGCTAAATTTCTAAAACAAATTGACAAGACAATACCAACTTCACTCGAGAGAGGCAAACATGTACTTGGTGCTAGTTTTTTGTATGGCAAGACAAGCTTAATGCTGGTTTAATGGATAAGTTAACACATCAAACTTTTTTTCCTTGTTGAAGATAATGTGGTAAAAATGGAAATTAAAATAGTTCAATCCTAAACAATCACTGTGGAAATGCTGGAAGTTGCATTGATCTTCAGCGAGTGCTCAGGGACATAGGCAAGACCTGTTATGCCAGAAAGTAATTTCCATAAGAACTTCAGTGCGTGTGGTTAGCTTTTTGGATTAACGTTTGAGGATAACATCAGAAAAGTAGAACTGTTTCTAGGGAGCAACATGAAGAAGTAATCATAAAACCAATCAAGAGCTTTCCAGTATACAAACGCTCCACTGCTAACATATATTAGCCTACAACAGATACTAACTGCTTGGAAAACCAAACAATCAGAGCCCGTAGCTGAGGATAGGAGTGCCAAAGGTAAGAACCTTATGGACTCCATGACAGAACACAGCTATATGTGAGTGTGTGGGGTTGAGGGTAGGTTTGTGTCTTTAGATAATGCTAAGCTGTAGCTCCTTCTATGCAGAGTTTCTTTGAAAGCCAACCATGGTCTCATGGTATACGCAAGAAAAAACATCCCTAAGCATTTACTGCATCTTTAACTCTCCAATCATTAGGTGAGGACTTCATATGCGTCTAACAGAAATGCATAAATAACTCATTTCTTCTGATAGCTTGAGCATACAGGTATGAAGAAATCAAACAATGAAAATAAACAAATCAATACCTTTCTCTTTGACATCAATTTGTAAAGTGTCCAATGTAATTATGCCATCAGTCAAAGGAAGCAGCTCAAGCTTGATGGTTGCGGTAGATTGAGATGGAACACATCTGATGCGACCATAGTAAAATGTAATTATCCTCATTATTTTATATATGTGTGTGTGTGTGTATTTTGTGGGGGCACAGAGAGGGAGAGGAAGAAGAAGAAGAGAGGCATACCCTAATGGAACTCTACTCTGCAGCCACAGATGCGTACAACCCAGACCAGTACTTGGAACAACATCAGATGAAGGAGAAGCCTGCTCATTAAAGGAAACTGACCGAACTCCAATATCACCATTCTTTTTCTGATTATCTGATAGAATAGGCGCTGAGCTCAGCCTTTGCATAGCACTACCACGTCTGTCACCAACCCTACTTGTTAGTTCAGAAAACCCAGCAAATGGACTCATTGGTGTTGTTGGTGAGGAATTTAATGACACCACAGAAGGAAGAGAAGCAAATGAGGCTGGAGCAAGAACTGTCAAAGTAAGAGCTTCAGATGTCAAGTTTGAAGCCTGAAGAGTTAGGACCTGAGAATTTGAACCAGTCAGACAAAAACTAGTTATGGTAGCATGAGTAAGAGATAGGGAGCCTACAGAAACTGAAATAGATGAATAATCAAATTCATATGAAACCTGAACAGGAAGCTGGGAGACTCCATTGGGGCTGGGAGATTGTCCTGAAATTTCAGATGCAACAGAGATCATAAGATCCCTTGAGATACGGGGTCGCCATTTTGTTGGCTGCTTGAAAAACAAGCTTGACTCTACATTCAACACAAACCGTCAGATAAAAATGGCAATAATAAAAAACAACTAACTGTTTATAATTTTTCAGAAGACATGATAAACTGAAAGCAATATAGATACCAGTGTAGTTGCACCGACATGACACCATAATTGCATACTGATCAGCAGTCGAAGCAATCCTCTTCCCTTCAACGGTTTTGGAGAGAAGGCGCAAACTTGATGCTACATTTCCAGATGATAGTTGTGACAACTGTGAGCTTCTTTCACCATGAGCCTTGAGATTCTTCAACATAGAAGTTGCAGGTTTAAGAATAAAAGAGTGCTCTTCTCCTCTCCTGTAATGAGGAAAATATTCAAGGCAACATATAAACTTGCAATCTCAAATACTAAATTAAGATTATTTCCATTTACACACCACTTCCTAGACACTACAGGAATAACTCTATTCTTTCTTTCAATTGACACATACATGCACCCATATACAAATTTTACAGCAAATGGACAAATCCGGAATTATGCAATTTGTTACACTCTTTATTCATGTTAAGTTGGCATCAACATGCCATAAATTACCTCTCACCATGGCACTGGAAACAACATAAAAAAGGGGTGAGAAATTCTTGACACATCCAGCTCATGTAACCCAAATCAAATGTAGAATTAAAAGGTTTTGGAACACCTTCACAATGTTTAGGTTCCACGGAACATGATATGATTGAGATTGTGGTATGCTCCTATTCCTGGTATGTGATACATAGGGGCTAGATTTAGTTGGTTTGCTAATTAGAGCCACACTGAATTGTGTTGCTTTGATATGAAATACAAATAAATATGTACATATATACACATAAGAACAGAATATATATATATGCAATACCAAACCAAATACGACAAGTAGTGGGGTCCTGAGTTAAGCTTTTTTTTTTTGCTTTTATCTTACATATAATTATAATTTTAGCCAAGCATCCCCTCTTCATTCAACAATGATGAACACAGTATGTTTGGATCCTTTGTTTTAAAGACTTTAATGTGGAAGTACCACTAATCAGGATGCATGATCTCATGTGTGCCTCATAGGGTGATTAGGGAATCCGGTAACTCTGGATCATAACCACATTCTATTCATTTATGTATACTTCTTTGGTTTTCTTGCTGAATCAATTTGAACCAAGTTGAAATGCTTAATAAACCAATGACATGATCCCACCTTCTTCTTTTTTTCTTTTTTTTTATAAATAATGAAACTACATGACCACCAACCAGTCACATCACGCAAATGTCCTCCACCTTTCCAGTACACCTCTTCTCTCTCTTTCCTATTGTCATCTCCTTAACAACCGAGCAACATATAAAAGGTTCACAGAAGGTACTTTCTCTAGATCTCACTCCTCTAACATTTCACACTTTCATCCTGTCTAACATGAAAAAAAGATATAGCAGAGTCATAGAGAGGTTTTCCAAACAGATGGAGCTACAGTTTAGCGTTATCTGCTTCCCATCGGCTCACTCATAAAAAAGTCACAAAGATGAAACTAATTTTACAACATGATATACTCAACCTAAAAATTTCAAACCATGGGGTTGGCAGTAAATCCACATTCAACATACCCATCAACAGATTGTGTACAATTTTTCTGTCATCCATCTAGAGAGTTTAACAAGGGCAGTAATACCGGTTAGCATATTTCAGTACAGCTTCAGTGTCAAATTAATACTGCAAGCAACATTGCAGAAAGCAATCCATAACAAAGCAGGCAAACTAGTCCCCCATGTTTGGCTCAATATTTAGCTGGTCTCTCTTGTGTCTTTATGTTTCCATTTGTTTCTTTGTTTTAATTTAGTTATGGACTTTGACTACATTTTCTAGTATATTACTTCTAATGCACTTGAAGAAGCTAAAAGGATGTATGAGAATTGGAGGGTTGCTAAAGGCCTACTACAAAAAGTCTTTAGAGCGTCTTGTAACAAGATTTTGCCAAAAATATGAAATTTTCAGATTTGGAATCTTTCTTGAACCTAAAATTTCCTGATTTAAGTTCCAATTTCATTCTTTGCTACCTTTTGTTTGTTGCTGTACTGAATCTAGCTCTTAAAAACTGATTATTGCATCTGCTGAGAAGAAAAGCGGTGCTTACTGTGTGCACAGCCAAACTCAAAGTAGTGCCCTTTTTGCTATGTCAACATCAGCGTAGACCTAGACCTTTTTTGCATCAAGTTAGTACCAGATCTGCTACCTCATAATTTTATTACTTATCATGCATGTAACAAAGGCTTCATCCCTTGTAAACAAAATTTCCATAGCATTCAGTTTTCATTACACAAAATGTTTGGGATTGCCTACACAAATTATCTCACATTTAGACAACGTAAATCCACCATTGATAGCAACAGTGATATATCTGGGGAATACAGTACCAGGGCTAACAATACATAAATTAAGATACCTAGAGTGAAGAACAACCTGAGGGATAGGTTCGGCAAACTGTGTTCATTTCCAGCTTCAATACATGCAATTGGTAATGATGAGGGTGGCCCATCTTTCAAAGCCTCCTCAAAAACAATTGTTATAGCATCTATGTATACCACGATATCTGGTGTATGTGCTGGAGAAATGTTCTGCAAACAGAAATAGGGCAAAAAAATAAACGAAAAACTCGACAAGTATCATTTGTACATAGTCTGGTCAAAATATTATATAATTTCTTGGGAAGAAGTGAACTTATTAAATGATTTTATTCAGTGGTAGACATCACTCATACCTTTATTTGAACGCATATAAGGTCATCTGTATTGCAGTCAGCAGCAAACGAATGGATTTCTACAGGTTGAATAATTTCAAGTTTTCTCCTCCACCTTCTACCTGGTATATAGATCCCTTCTAATCCACAACGAACAGAAAAACGTTCTCGCTCCAAAGCCACACCTCGGAAAGATAAGAGCTCTTCACTTCCAACTTTTTGACTCTTCGAAGGCTTCTGAGATGAGAACTGATCCCATTCTTCAAGGTCAAAGCTTGGCTTAGCACTGGCAGCTTTAACAGGTCCAGGACTTGGTGCAGCATTTTGAGGTAGTGATGACATGGAGTAACTTCTAAAATGGCCAAAAGAAAAGAGTTGAGAACCAGAAGAGGAAGAAAAAGTTGACTTTTGAGATGAGTTACCAATTCCTGAAGCGGAACTTAGAGGAGGGGGAGATAAAGGACGAGGTGGAGGGACAGTGTTATCTAAGGGAAGCAACCATTTTAACAGTTCCCCACATGGATCCTGACTTGCACAAACAGAGTTGTCCAGGCTTTCAGAAGACAAATTTCTGTCCTGATATTTCTCAAATTGAAGAATTTCAATGACAGGGTCTCTCAAAAAATCAACACCAACATTCACCTGTAAAAGCACCTGCATCCTTCCAAGCAATAGAATAAGATGAGAACTGGTGCTCCAAACAACTGGAAAATGCAGCAATGTGCACCAGGAATATAAACATTCAGCACTGAACAGTTCTGAGAATCAAAATATTGGACAAGGAATAAGCAGTTATAAAACAAAGCAGAAGCAATGCAGCAAATGCCACCTCACTTACACCTACATATTTATGCTGCAATAGTTTTTAAAGTCATAAATGCCAATTACAATTAATTTTTATACAAACTAGGATCACCCAGGTTTTTCTCTAGTAAAATTTGAATACCTTAAAGTGCACATGTGACTGGAAGTGACATATAACTCATAACTCATTAACTCATAACAAGGTTCTGTCAAACTGAGTTTCATACATCAACAATCCCTTTTGGGTAGGAAAGTATATTACGTTCAGCCGCTTTATGTATTTATTTATAACTATAATTGGACATTAAAGAAGACTACAAGCTGTAGTGGATTTTTTATTTTATTTTTGATATGTAAATCAAATTCAAAGAAAATACAGAGGAGCATAACTCAAGCACACGGGAAGTATATAAGTGAGACCTCCAATTAGGGAGAAAAAGAAGAGCACAAGTCTACAAAGTCCGCAAAGCTAGAAGAGCGATGGCTATTGTATACCGCCATCAAAGCATACAAAGATTTGAACATAATGGCTCCAAGTTGTAGTGGAGAAATGAGGATTATAATTGCCATACATTTTTTTATATATATAATGTGATTCTAACTGCCAAACTGAGTAAGGGGGAAAGCAAACAAAAGAAGAAGGAAAAAAAAAAAGTCTTAGCTTGATCCTGGAGCAGCATCTTGTCTAAATGATCACCAAAACATATCAATATCAACTAGCATCAAATGGAGGCCTGCTATGACACCTCCAAAACAGACCCCAAGTATGGCAAAATTATAGTTGAGTGCTATCTCCACCAAACCAGAAATTTTGATGGCTGCGGTTATGTATGCTGAATGAACTATAAACCAAACTGAAATACTCTTCACTCATACTACGACAAATTACATGTTTTTTTCATGAGCCTCTTGTGAATTATAAAGGTCCTCCTCCTGTCTAGCCCTTCCCTAGTTCTCTAATTATTTAGTTTTTGTCAAAAAAACATTATATAAGTCTATTTAGCTTTTGTCAAAATAATCAATCAATAACTTATAGATCTTCAGCTTGTGGTTGATACCCTTTAATTAATAATAAATAGAGCATGATGTAGGGATTTTTCTAAATGCAAGACAGCAAAGAGATTGTTTGTAAGTTGACCCTGAAACGGAGGTCACTAGTTCGAATCCCCTCTTCCCCTCTTGTGCAAACATGTAAAAAAAAAAAAAAAAAAAGTTGACCCTGAAACATTGATTCCATAAAAATCATTAACAAATATAATACAAGAACTAATTGGATTTGAATGATATTTATGGAAAAATAATTGTCAGTCATGAGGTGCAACCAAAGTATTGGCTGGCTCACACAGATCGAAACATAGCAATAGAAAAATGCGCATCATAATAGCAAGACAAGATTCTATGGTACAAGTTGGCAGTTTCAAATTTGCATCACAGACAGAATGCTTCCCATGACCATAAGAAAACATCCAGCAAATCAGATAGAAATATTGAGCATTAAGTTACAATATCATCCAGCTCCGAAATGATATATTGACATATATGAATATGCACCATGAATTCTATACATGTAAGAGTAACTAAAATGCAAGAAAAGATTATAGTCAGTACAAAATAAAACGTATTCCATATCATTAATAACCTAGAAGTTTGTGGCACATACCACTATGTCTCCATTAGAAAGAGAGCAACACTTAATACAATTTCTTGCCACTCCACCAGAAACATTGGCATCAAAATTTCCTCTATCGATAACTGCATTAAAATGAGGGATGCTTTGTGCAGTTTTTTGGGTTCCATTAGCTTTAGAATCTTGATCATTCATCTCCAAAGATTCTGAAGATTTCTTGTGAGAACTTTTTTTTGACCATAGTGAATCACCTGAATCTGCAATCCTAACAAAAAAATGGGAGTTCTCAAACCTTTGCAACAATGTCTCTGTCTGTCTCCTGTGATCTTCCATTCTTAGAAGGGATTCGCTAGCAGAAACATCCTTTACAGGATCGATCTTTTCTTCTGATAGCTTTTCACCATTCTTATTAATATCTTGACCATCAGGACTTTGGCATTCTCCAGCCACTAAATTTGTTCCATCTTCTATGTTTCCATTTTGTTTCTTGGGGCTCTGCCCAATGCCATTCTTACTCATTACTGCAGCAACTTTAAATGGAGTAATAATTTCGGTATCCTGCTTATATGCTGACAAGCATGCCAAGATATGAACTTGTTCGCCTGTATAAGAAATAGAATTCAGGTCCCATGTAACAAATGCAACATCTCTGTCATTGAAAAAGAACTAATGCATGTCAGAAGTGAAAAATGTAAAGATAGTCAAGAAATAAATAAATACCAGGAAAAACAAAGGAACGGTCCATTGAGCGTAATGAATGAATATCTGGAGCATCATTCCAACAGTTAGGTAGTTCCTCTACAAGAGTAAACCAGGCATTAGATATACCAAAACAGAAAAAATTAGTTATGAAGAGAATCTCATACAGCACATCATAGAACAATAATGAAACAAATCTTCAACATAATTTACAAAATAAAATTGGATGATGTAAATCAAGCATTTGGGTCAAATACCAACGTCAGGAAATCCTTATCTTTGTCATAACAACGAGTATATAATCCCATCAACCTTGTTACCATAAGAATGCACTGGTATTCTTTAAAAGACTAATGGAAGAGCATAAATCTTTTTGACTTTTACCCTTTGAGATAGAGAGGGGAAGGGTCAACAGAATACCAACTCTCCGCGTACTGATCAAAACCATAACCAAACCCACCATCACAATCCAGTTACCAACTGAGCCCAATCAACTTATTGCACTATATTTGCTGATAAAAAAAAATTGTAATTTATCATTCATTTAATGATTTCCTTCCCTATTAAATTTACTTGATTTTTCAAAATTTTCCTGACTTCCGCATGCATCAATCAGAACTATGCACAAAATGCATGTAAATGTCTGCATCTGATCATATCACTTGATAAACCAATACATGTGTTTAACTAGAATTGTGAGGACATACTATATGGAATGGTAATACATCCTTCTTCTTCAGAGACATCAGAGTGCTTCACTACAGTAGAGGACTCATTTTCTCCATGTGGATCTCCAACACTACCATTTTCACCTTCACCTCCAACAGTCCCGCCATTGCGATCGTCAACTGCGGAATACCGCGGATATGGATCTTCAGCTATAAGACCCTCCAAAGTTGCTGCAGGTTTTGACTTATAATGTGTATCTGCAGGAGATTCATTTGTAGATGGCTGTTCTGCAGCTGCATTTTGAGCAGGCCGCAGCAGAAAATTCATTGTCCCAAAGATTTATCTGCATAATAAAAAATTACATCTTCATAATTGCAAGGTGGTAATCGCAAACCAGTGTTATAGGATGTGTATAGTCTTCCATAGATACTAACAAAGTAAACACCACATATTCAATCATTTAACAAAATAAAGTACATTATCATCAACCCCAAGAATCAAAAATTATACGAGAATACGTGCAAACCATCAACTACGCGCAAAACCACAACCATAAAGAATTTCCATCGACAAACCAATCTCACACCAAACCTAAATCTCTTTGCCCTCGCCTTCACGAATATTTCCACACGAGACTCCCCGTGTAAATTCCAACACTTCCTCATTCACCGCAATTTGACAAATTAGTTTTCTGATAAGCCCCCTTACTTTGGCCACCACCAAGAAAGAAACCAAACAACAACTACGTACAGAAACAATAGGAATTAAAAATTATGAACTTCTACAAATTATTGTCCACCTAATCCAACAGATTTTGTGCTTAGATTAAGCAGTAAGAGTCAGTAAAACTCTCACACTCGCCGCATTTTCGCAATTAGGCAAATAAACAGCATTCAACCAAGAAAGAAATCCAAATTGATACGATCAAGACATTCCTGCACTCAATCCCATCCTGAAGTAATCAAATCTAATACCATTATGGAGAGAAATGAGAAATAGGAAACGATAATTCAATTTTCAGATTGTGATCCAAATACTTTTGATTTCAACCAGAAAGTAGTACGCGTAGAAGATGACGGGAAAAATAGGGTTAAAGGGTTACCTGGTCGAAGATCACGTGGGAGAGAGCGTTTGCCTGTGAACTCAGGTAGAGAGATCCACTCGCAGAGCAAAGCTTAACTCTCTGCTTCGATCTGGTTCTGACACCGTGGATTTTGTAAATTTGGGGCTCCGTATGGTTACGATCGGGTCGTTTTGTATTTTCGAACCCAACTAGAACTGGACCATTCGGCTTCTGCTGCCGGCCCACTTAACGCACCCTTTGATCTCCAATGTTGCAATGTCATGCACCGTCGTCGTTTCGCCTCCCTCCGATCAATTAGGCCGTTTATTTTTTATTTTTTGACATGTCCACACAAGAGGGAGAGGGAGATTCGAACTAGTGACATCCACTTCATTAGGCGTGATCCTAGCCAATTGAACTACCTCTTAGAGACTAAGCCATTTATATTTTACTTTTATACTCTCTAAACATGTCTTTTCAAAATACAAGTAAATTAAAATTCAATACCAATTCATATCAAATCCAATAATAATTTTAAAAATTATATTAATGAGTGTATAAATGAGAGTAAGGGCAGAAATCACATTATGCCTTGGGGTGGGTCCCAACAAAAATCTATATATATATAAGACAGAGTTTTCTCTAAACTGGGTTTGAAGAATTTTCTTCAGTTAAGTTTATAAAAATGACATGTGTCCTTTTAACATGTAAAAATCACATGCTTTTTTAATATAATAGACAACATTATAATTAATTTTATTAAAAACTAATGTACATCTCACATGTTATTAAAAAAAATGGACACAACTCATTTTTATAGATTTGGTTGAAGGAAATTCTTTCAACCCAATTTTGATAAAAACTGTATCTATATATATCATAGCACTTACGGTGTTTTTAATTTTATAGTTGTATGTAAAATGAATAACTAAAAGCCTAAGATATTTATTCAAATTTCTCAACCAAACGCTTAAAAAATAAGAAGTAATGCTAGAAGTCCATTTTTTGTCACTTCAATAATAATGTGACTTTTAAAATTACAATTAAGCTTGTAATAAATCACTTTTAAATTTTAATCAAATTGTGATTTTAAAATGGGCACAAAGTTTAGAGGAAATTTAATTCAACATACTTTAATAAGAGACAACTGACAAGTGTCATTCAACATTTTTGTGTTTCTAACAAATTGAGGGAAATGTTAAAGACCCAACTTTTTTGCCCAACAAATGTCCAACTTTTGCCTTTATTCGTAATTAAAAATAAAAAATAAAATAAAATAATGAAAAAAATGAAATGTCACTATTATGAAGAAAAATAACATTTTTCATTTTTTAAAAAAATACCAAAAATATATATTATTGCTTAAAACATTTTTTTTTATTATAAAAAAATGGAAAAATTTGGACATTTGTTGGGCAAAAAAGTTGGGTTGTATCATGCCTCAAAAATTAATGTTTAGATTCCTATATTAGTGTAATGACAATAAATGACAGTTAAAATATGTACTAAAACATGTGTGAGATGGCACTTGTCAATTGTCACTTATTAGAGTAGGTTGAAGGAAATGTTCACCAAATATTTATGTCATTTTAAAAGCCAACTCATTGTTTTGGAAAATGATCATCTCCATTTCTTCCGTTTAGTGCTTATAAGGGTAATATTGTCTATTTATTTTTTTGGCAAAATGTTTTGGACAAGTATATCCTCTTGATTGCACTAAATAGATTAAATTGAGATGAAATGAAATTGAGAGGATCCATTTTCCATTTTTTGAGTTACGCAATAAATACTCATAGCATTCAAAACTAAGTAATCATCCATAGGCTGATAGAATTATGATACTCTCCGGTGTAAATGAATTGGAGAACATTCAATTATTTATAGTATATGTGTATTTGTGTTCCTTAAAAAATTAAAAAGACAAAAATACTTTTAAAATATAATTAACTATATATTTTAAGGTTCATTTAAACTATAAACTCAAATTAAAAAAATTTAAACTATAAACGATCATGTTCCATGTGGATAAGCATAGTGCATTAATGCATCATTCTTTAATGTGTTTTCTATCCCGTTATCTATTTTTATTATTATTTATATCTCCCTCTTTTCCACACTCTCTTTCTTTAAGCTTTTATTCATGAAAATATATATAGAAAAAAATAGATAATGGGATGGATAATGAATTCGAGAAGCTATTAGCTAGAAGGATCTTCAATGGCTTAGCTATTTTGCATTTTTCAGCTAAAATGACTAACGAAAAAGGCAAAAACAAAAACCTTAATTGGATGATGCAAAATGCATTCATGAAGATTGTCACACCACCTATCTTATTTTATTTCTCATTTTTAACCTTTTCCTTTATCTCATTCGTGAATAATTTTTTTACTTATTTTTTTTGTATGTGTTCACATAATGAAAGGGGATGAGGTTTTATTTTATTTGTTAAGGGAATATATATATAAAAAATAAAATAAAAGAAAGAAGAAGAAGAAGAAGAATAAATCAGGGATGGCTGGAGCCATCCGCACGGCCGGTCTGGGGGTGGTCGAACCAGCCCCATGGCCAAGGGGTTGGTCCAGCCACCCCCAAAAGGCCAAACAAAAAAAAAGAAAAAAAAAGAATGAGTTTTAGTATTTTGGGGGTGGCCAGACAACCCCCAAGGGCGAAACCTTTTCCTTTATCTCATTTGTGAATAATGTTTTTTACTTGTTTTTTTTTTAATTTTTTATGTGTTCACACAATGGAAGGGGAGGATGTTTTATTTTTATTTTTTTAAGGGAAAATATATATATAAATAAAATAAAATAAATAAGAAGAAGAAGAGTAAATCGAGGATGGCTGGAGCCACCTGCACGGCCGGTCTGGGGGTGGTTCGGCCAAGGGGTTGGTCTGGCCACCCCCAAAAGGCCAAAAAAAAAAAAAAAAAGATTTTAGTCTTTTGGGGGTGGCCAAACCACCCCCAAGGGCCTGTAAAGCCACCCATTACGGCCAGTATGGGGGTAGCCGAAGCCCAGGCCCTTGGGGGTGGTCTAGCCACCCCCAAAAGACTAAAATTCATTATTTATTATTAATTTTTTTTTTTGCCTTTTGGGGTGGCTGGACCACCCCCTTGGCCATGGGGGTGGTTTGACCACCCCCAAAACGGCCGTGGGAGCCACCCCCGATTTTTTCTTCTTCTTCTTCTTTTTAATTTTAATTTTTATATTGTCCTCTTTTTTTTAAAAAAAAAAAAAAAAATTAATGGCCAAAACGACGTCGTTTTGAACTGGGTGGGAGGATGAAATGGTGAAGAAACTCAAGGGTAAAATGGGCATTTTGGTTAATTTGTAGGGTTCCGTTAAGATTTCCTGTGAAATCTTAAAGGAATTGGCAAAGTTAGAGAAAAATAAATTTCGATACACTAAAGTGAGAATTTTTGAACATTGGGGGGTGTCTACAAAAATCACGAAAGTTCAGAAGGGATTAGTGAAGTTTTTCCTAACCTTTTATTTCATAAGACGTGGTTCACAGCTAATTAATCTACCATTTAGAAACGATGTTCATTATTCATAATCGCTCAACCTTCTTGTTCATTGTTCACTATTCATATCATATTCATTATATGCGTTGAAGCCCCTCTTGAATGCATATAAAGATTTGTGATGGCAAATTGATTTGCAATAACACATGATTTTCGTATGAACAATTTTTTTTTTTTTTTTTTTAAATAGTTTGATTTAGCTAAACTAAAAAAAAAAAAAAAAACATAGGTTTTGCTTAATCAATTTGCATATAAAGGTCAATAAATTATTGTGAATCCTGTAAATAGAGAAAATATGTAGTGTCCAGGTCCAAGGTTTTGTTACTTCAACGATTTCCTTCGTGGTAGGGTTGAGAGGAGATCTCATAGAGCAATGACGTTATTGTAAGACAAAAACAAGGTCAAAGATTTTTTAGCCGAGACCAAAAACTATCTGACATATTTATTTAATAAATAAATAAATAATATAAAATTACTTATAGCTTCCAACGAACCAATGCTTGTGAGGGGTATGAAAGAGGGAGGAGATAAGAAAGAGAGGGAGAGAGAGAGTGGCGTGAGAGTGTCTAAGAGATGGAGAGGGAGACGTGAGCGTCTCTAAGGGCTCGTTTGGTTTGCAGAATAGGTATTCTATTGGAAAAATGAATAGGTATTACTAGGAATAGAAAATGTTGGAATGGAATAAGTATTCCAATTCTTTAGTTTGGTTGCAACACATATTTGATCATTTGAATTGAACTGAAATGACTAAAAAGCCCATTTGATTTCTAATTTTTCAAAAACTCAATTTTTTTTTTTTTTTTT
>CM017323.1:23645929-23757598 GCA_006937295.1 Carpinus fangiana
TTTTTTTTTTTTTTTTTTAGTTTGAGAGAAAAAAATAAAAAATAAAAAATATTTTTTTTAAAAAAAAAAATCTTGTCATTACCCTTAGGAATAGCTATTCCTCTCATTTTTTAGAGGAATGACTATTCGTGTGTGTAAAGGATTAGTGATTCCTATGGGAATCACTATTCCTAGGAATAGATCCTTACCAAACAAAAGAATAATAATTCTATAGGAATAGCTATTCCATTCCAGGGATGTATTCCGCGAACCAAACGGGCCCTAAGTGTGGAGAGGGAGGAGGAATAATAAGAAAAAAAATCTCCCTCTCCTTCCTCTTTTTTCCTTTTATCTAAATGTGCAAAAATAACGTGGACACATGTCCTCCAATGAGTGAATGATGGTATTTTGTAAATAAGCATAAAAATAATGAGACCCACTAAAAAATAGTTTCTCCCCAACAATTAATATTCATTAAGTACCTATTTTAAAACACAAAGGCATAGTGTACTCAATGAAAAAATGAAAAATTCATTAAGGCAAATTAGGCAATAATGTGAAAAGAGAGAGGAATAGAGAGATGGCCGTAGGTGTGTATGATAACTCGCATATATAAAAAATGTCATGTGTTTTTTTAATATTCTTCTAACTGTGATGTGACTTTTAAAATAACAGTTAAATTTGAGATTATTATTGACTTTTAATCTATTTGTGATTTTAAAAGTCATATCACAGTTAGGAGGACACAAAAAAAAAAAAAAACTAAAAGAGCATCTAACATTTTCCTATTATAAATTTAAGTAGAGCACACGACTTATTATTTTAGTAAATAGTAAATCTAAATTGGAGAGAGAATATGAAAGAAGCATGAGATTTAAAAAATAAAAAGATTGAAAATAGTTATTTCATATTTATATTTAGGGGTGAAAAAGCGGTTAGTAAAAATTTTTGAAAGATTTTTTTAAACAAAAAAAAAAAAAACTAAAACTATGTTGTTTCTATAGCAATATGATAATATCATACTATATACAACATTATTTCTAGATTTTTATACATTTTTATAAGTAATGTTATAAGTCTTCTTAGAGTCATCTCAAATGTGATGTAACTTTTAAAATCATCAATAGATCAAAAGTCAATAAATCACATTTCAAATTCAATAGTAATTTTAAAAATTACATCACATTTTGGAGAACTTTAAGAAGGCTCTAAGAAAACTTATAACATTACTCAATTTTAAACACAAAATGACATCGTTTCCTGTATTATATATATATGGGGTTAACGGTTTTGTTAATTGCCTTTAAAAGCAATTAATAGTCAATACAATTAGTGGGCGGCTGCTTTTCACCCCTATTTATATTAACATAATAACAGCCATCAAGTGAATATTTAAAAAGACAAAGATATAGTAAATGAAAAGGACAAGTTAATTAAGAGATAGAAAAATTGTGAGAGATGATTGATGGCGGGTATGATGACTCAGGAACATTATAAATAGAGAATATGACATTTTTTTTTTTCTTTTTAAAGTATAAATTGTCAATGTAAATAGAAGAGAGAAAGTGAAAGAGATATTAGATTGGCAAATAAAATAGTTATTTAAGATTTTAAGTTATCAAAATATTTTTAAAAGTAAAAATAAAAACTCTTAAAAAAAAATACTCCTTCCTTGAATATACATTAACAAACATATATATAGAGATGGTCTTAGATGGAAACACGTAGTCTCACCTAATCATTTGTGATTACTGGATAGAGTAATTATCCGTTGGTGACTGTTGAGTCAGCAGGGGACACGTGGGAACGCGGCGATGCGAGGTGCTACAAAAAAAATAAGAAGACAGTTTTGTCCAAAAAATAATCGGCTTTATTAAGTGGACGGCGCAGGATGACTGGAATTGGATAAGGATCAGCGTCGATTTTCGTATCGTGTGTTTGTTTCTCATTTTCGTTTGCTTTGTTGTTTCCCTCCGGACCATTGAATTGCTTTAACCACCGCTGTATCGGACAGAAATCGGGGAATCCACTGGTTTCCCAGTGGATCATAGGTAGATCCGGCTGTACCTTTTCTTTAACGCCCGGGTGAAAAGGTAATTTAACAGGGACTTATTAAATGCTTTGAAGCCGATCAATAATTGAAGAATGTTGGGGTCCACTTGTAAATGATTGGGCACGACTCATACCATTATGAGCCATTCTATTCTTGATGTGCTCGAAGCCTCGAAATTGGACCGCTGAAATGTGAGGCTAATAGTAAATAGTTATAGATATTTTTTTTAAAAAAAGAAAATTCATTAATTGAATTGAAACTTAAAAAAGAAAAAAAATAAAATATTCAATTAATTATAATAAAAAATATTTTTAATTTTTAATTTTTTATTATAACTAATTAAATATTATTCGCTCTTAATCGGTTTGGCACAATTATTTTATCCTACAAAAGCAATAATTGAGCTAAAATTTAGGCATTGGCCAGGTAGCGGAAGCTGAAAATTGATGTGCCTAGCACTATTGAAGAAAGAAGAGCATGAAATGAGAGGAAAAACCAATTATAAAAAGGGGCCATGAAGGATAAGACCGAAAGAAAAATAAGAGAAAAAATCTTGAAAATTTGTGTGACTCTTGCCGAATCTGCCTTGTGTGTACTCGTCCGTGTTCTTGCTGCGTAGTTTCTCTGGGATTCCAAGCCAAACCGAAAAGCGATTGATGGGCATTTCTCGACTATCGCTGCCCTATTCATTGCCACACACACAGATATTTTCCAATTTTCACCTCTAATTGAAACGGGTCCAGGTTGGAGTTCACTGTTTCAGCTCACTCTTCCACGAGATGGTACCTCTTCACGAAATTTTCTGTCTTAGCTTTTCATCAAATCGAATTTCACCTTGTTCTTGTGCCTCTCAGAGAGAATTATTCAGAAATCTATAGCGTTTACGGTGATTATCACTTGGATTTCTGGGTGATCTGCTTCTTTCTTTCTCTGGTTTGATTCCATTTTTCTGTTGGGTGTCTTTGGGTTCTGGGTGCTCTGTTTAATTGGGTTTCCTCGAAGCACACGTGGTTGGGTACCACATGGGATTGGAACCGATCGGTACACCGAGGAGAACCGTAGAATTCATGCAACAAGTAGTAGGTACCACATGGCTCTCATAGAACAGTCATTGAACAGTTGGTACTCGCTCTATGTTCGCGAAGAGCTCGACGAATTGTCTGATAGTTTCACGATCACTGACCCCAGCATCTCGGGCCACCCCATCGTGTTCGCGAGCCGCGGGTTCCTAAAAATGTCGGGGTACTCGAAAGACGAGGTGATCGGCAAGAATGGCAGGGTATTCCAGGGTCCCAGGACCAACCGAAGGTCGGTTATGGAGATTCGCGAGGCGATTCGGGAGGAGAGGCCGATACAGATCAGTCTGTTGAACTATCGCAAGGACGGGACACCCTTTTGGATGCTGTTTTATATGAGCCCTGTTTTTAGCAAAGATGATGGCAGGGTGATTCATTTCGTGGGAGTTCAGGTGCCGATTTCGCCAAAGCCGACGAGGTCGAGGAGTGGGGTTGGAAGAAATGGGGTGAATTTGTGTGAGGATGGGTCTAGGATGCGAGGTGACATCGTGTTTGGGTCGTGTAGGAGGGAAGTGTGCTCGGATTCGTTGGTGGAGTTGGGTCGTGTTTTGGATTTGGAGTCGGTCTTGGATTCTGATAGTAGAGGTTTGTTTCTTTGTTTGTGATTTAATTGATAATTAAGATGAGCTTTACTTAGCGGATAGAATTATATTGTGCTTGTGATAGTGTATTAATGGTCACTCTGGTAGCTGGTGTGAGTTTAATTAATGTGCAAAATAGCTGCAGTGTTTCTTATCTTCTCTCCACTTTCTTTTGCAACTTCCCTATACTTGTTTTAGTATATAGTTGCAGGTTGGTTTTGCCAGCTTGTGCTTGTTTTAAATGGGAGTTTGTTCTATCTCGGGTTGTGTTTTGCTCTGTCTGGCCTTTTTCCCCTTACCGATTATTTTAGATGAATGGAAGCTCACGCAGTTTGCTAACCTATCTTCTCTTCTATTGCACAATGTGTCTTTTCATGTACACACATTATATTCATTATAACTCATCATTTATAGATTTCTCTTTCATGTGTACTATTTCACATTTCTTTTTTATTTCAGTTCCCCCACCCTCTGAGGTGGCGGAAATAAAATATGAGCAACTTCTGGTTTTTGTTGTGTTCTGATTTACTCTGAAACATACAGGATTAGATATTGAAGAGACATGTGAGGCAAGTGATCTAGAGAAGCAAAGAGCTGCAAATGCCATTGAGAACATCTCCTCTGTGCTAACCCGCTATAGTGAGTTAATAGGCAGATTGGTGTGTGAAAAGAGATGCAGCTTACCAGGGGCAGGCCTTCTCAGTTCATCCTTAATTATTTCTCTTGGTAGAATCAAACAAAGCTTTGTATTGTGAGTTTTTGCAGATTCTCATGTTCTTGCTTTATGGTGGATTCCGTCCATTATGAAGATTTCTGATGTCTTTAGTTTGTGTTTCTTGCAATATATATGTGTTGTCATTGCAGAACTGACCCGCACTTACCTGACATGCCTATAGTTTATGCAAGTGACGCCTTCTTAAGATTGACAGGTATTTGAAGGTTTATCAAACACACAACCTGATCAATTCATTACAATAAATTCCAATGCAGTTATATGCATACATTCAACAATCCATATATGCGATTACCTATATCAGTTGTGTACTTTTGTAGGTTATACAAGACATGAAGTGTTGGGGCGCAATTGTAGATTTTTAAGTGGGGAGGATACGGATCCCTCAACTTTATATAAGGTATCTCCTTTATTTATTTATATTACTCTTGTTTGATGATTTCGTGGCTAACTTAATGGATACTGAACACTTAGTTAAATTCTTTGCTTATTGTTTGCCAGATGAAGGAAAGCATTCGAGTTGAGCAGGCATGCACAGTACGTATCTTAAATTACAGGTTGAAACTTAACTATACATGCAATTTGTTACGAGATTTGAACTTTAGTCATAAATTTTGAAAATAAGTTGCTGTTTCCTTATCAGGAAGGACAAGAGTTCATTTTGGAATTATCTTCATATATCACCTGTTCGTAATGCTTCTGGAAAGGTATTGTTATATGCTAAGCTTTTATACTCTGTACTTTTTCATCTTGATTTACTTTGGCTTGATTGAAAGCAAGTAGGATCAAAATCATTGCTCTTCTAGTGTCTGAGCAGTCAGGAGCTGAATGTTTTGCTCGTGTATAAAGTTGAATTCTTATTAAACCTCTCAGTTGAAGTGAATTTATTAATAACATAGATTTAACAATTTAGGTTTTGTTAGTTGTGGAAACTGGTTGACATTGTATATTCAGTTCAGTAACGATAGTTTATGACGGATACTTGTTCACAGATCATGATATTCTATGTTTCTTATATGTGGTATAACCTGCAAGAAAAAATTATTTTGGGTTTGGACTTTTAGTTGGCTGGGATCTCTGTCTTGTTTTGGATTGCGTGCTGGATATTGGTCTCATTTATTGTGATGCTAAATTTGAGGGAACTTATTTTCTTTCTTTCTAGTACTTATTCATTCTTTGGTGCTTGTGCAGTGGCTGTTTTTGTTGAATCTTTTGCAAAAGGGAAAATATTTATTCTTAATATATACAAAGTAGTGTTGTTATGTTTACATAATGGATGGCTAAATATGATTATTTTTAAGATTCTGAACATATATATTTATTTGTATTTATCTAGTAATTGATTTGCACTGCTATGCTTAGTAGGAAGTTACTGTGATTATTGCTGTCATGCTTGTGTCAAATTAGTGAATTTAATGGCAGAAGAAGATTAAGAATATTAGATAGGGTTAGGGTTGAAAATTGCTATAAGGTGATCATGCTAGATTTCTTGGTGTTCTATGACCAAACAAATGTCCAGAGGTTTTAGATGAAGATATGGCATGTTTAATCTCTTCAAATATAAACTTCGAGTAGTCTACTAAGAGGGTAAATTTTGTTATTCTTCTTATGGGCCTTGATTTTCATACTTTATTCTTGATGATGCATTCGGGATCATAGCTGGTGGTGTAGGACAAGAGAGGAAATGGTCAAATGGGTCCTGGTTGTTGGGTTGGAAACATGATTTTTGTTCTCCTATTCCAAAACTGTTCGTGAATTCAATTCTTCTTTTCTTTATTACATAAATGGCTGGATTATCTTTTTCCCACCTAGGAAACACACACACTCTCTCTCTCTCTCTCTCTTTGTATGTGTGTGCGTCTTTTGGGTTTGGTGTGAAACTATCAATAAATCTTCCAGAATAACTCCACAAGGCTTTGGCCTGGCCCACCCATCCTACCTCAACTAGCCCCTCATGAAGGGGACGACTTGCCACCATGCAATGATAAGACTCCCATGGACTTCCAACCACCTGTTATAGCATCACTTTCTAGATTTGAAAAATCTGGACCAAATCCCTTAATTTTTTCTCATCTAGCCACGCTACTGTTATGTTTTGAGTAATATGCTAATTTCGGACTGCATATTTTTATGGTCTTTCCACATGTCAAGCCCATGTCTTAGTTAGAATTCTTCTTTAATATGCGGATTCCTAGTTGTGATGGACTACTGTTACTAGAGAGTGATCCTTGAGCAATAAATTCTTGGTTTTTTACATATAGTTGATAGTTGTGATTGCTTGTTGTTAGCCAAGGGGAAAGCAATTAAAGAGAACGTTGACATTTTAGATTCAAATTTCCAGCAATGCCCACTCAAGCTTGTAAATTTGGTTTTCTTGCTAATGACTACATCTGATATGATGATTGTGGAGAACGAAATGACTCCTTTTCCCAATGTACAAGGGTTGTGTATTGTGATCACCTCATACAGTTAGTTCTTTCTCTTTCTCTTACTGTGTTTATGTTTGTTCAGATAGCATACTTTGTGGGTGTTCAGATAGAAGAAGGCTGCAAAGACCAGAGCAGACATGGTCTCAGCCCTGAGATGAGGCAGCTTGGTGCAGTTGGCGCAGTAAGGGTAGCAGTAAGGAGTTTATCAATAGGTGCTGGTCCTTCGATGTCATAGGAGAACCTCTGCATTCTTTGCTGCTGATTGCAGTCCATAATGTCACAGGAGAGTTGAAAAGGCACATAGTAAAATGATTTGTCACACGAGTGGACCCCTGTTACATTCATATGGTTTTATATAATAATGTTTCAATATAAGGTTGAAACTTCGAGTCATATGTTTCAGTTAAAAGGACTGACTAGAATTTTTTTTTTTTTTTTGTTTTTGCTAGTGAGACTTGCTAGATCATAATATGATCAAGCCTGTTGGATTTGACATCAACAGATTCAATGATTGTTATGGTTAAGATTGAAATATAAATAACAATGTGGGGGTCACTAATTTTCAATGTGGGCTGGGCCGTTAATGTTTCATACCAATAGCATCTCTTCAGCTCTTCAGCTGCTTCCTTATGGCGTTAGAAACAGGCCAATGGATTTGGTTTATCAAAGCACAATTTATCACAAAAGAACCGAACCTGACAGACACCTTAAAAATAAAAAATAAAATAAAATATTCTTGTAAAAGTGGGGTTAGGCAGGCTGTGGGTGGTTGAGTTGGACGGCCTTCACTCGGTTGGTGTGAGGGCTGTGAGGCCCAAGTGGGCCCTTGGTTTATATCTACACTAATTGCCCCCAAATTCCCACTAGCGGCAATGATGGTTGTTTCTTCGTAGTTCTTGTTGGTCAAGGCTCACGGTGGTGATCAGGCTGCTAAATTATCAGTTATTCCAAACACTCCTCCTCACGTGAGCTGAATTGATGGAGTCAAGTTTCGATCCTATGACCTTTGGCTTTGATACTACATTAAATTATCAGTTATTCCAAAAGCTTAAGCTACTAGGAAGATGTAAATTTAATCACTTAATCATTAGTTTAACACAAACTACCTGTAGAATTTGCTGATGAAGCTCTATTGGACGTACAATATTCCGAAGGGGATCTGGTTGCCCAGGTGGTACTCGCGAGTAGGGACCTTTACCAATTTGGCTTTAAGAAAATAAGTATATCAATAGTGAAGTGAAGACATGAATACGGGCTCAAAACTTTGGAACATTGAATTCCAAGTTTCAATTTTTTGTATAGGAGCAGCTTCTTTAATTGATGTTCAAAGTGACGCAAATCTCACTCCTAAATAAATGAAAAAAAGAAAGACAATAAATCTGTAGTTCGCGTGTGGAATGTGATCCTCTCCATTTTAAAGAAAATTGAGAAGAACACGATAGTACAATATAAAAGAGTAAAATAGCATTTTTAATTTTGTAAAGACCATTTTACCCTCTTGTTTCGCCTAACCAGTTTCTCTTCATTTTCTTTAAAATGGAGAGAATCCTATTGGTTCACGTATACGGAATCGGAATCGATATAATGATTTACCACATTCCCATGAAAAAATATCTCCAAATTAATTGTGATCTACCACTTTCCCACAACATTTCAAAAAGAAAAACAAAAGGTCATATCATCGTGCACTCCTAATTTATTTATTTATTTATTTATTTAAAAAAATAAGTTTTCCACACGTAAAAATAAACCCATGCTGGAAAAAGTACTTTGGATCGGTTGAAAATTAATTAGCAATGTATACAATTTTAGTAGCATTAATGTTCCGGCCATGCAAGGAAAAATAAAGGAAAAAATATAAAAAAGCCCCTCAAACTACCAGTCATTTACAATTTAGCCCCCTAATGTTCAAAAAATAATAAAATAGCCTCCCAAACTACCAAAATGCAATAAAAATGCCACTTATTGTTTTATATTTCTGTAATACCCCTATTCTTTTAACAAATAAAATATTAAACTAATTGTAAAAAAAAACCAACAAAAAAAAATAATAGGCTATATTTATTTATTCCAAAAAACTTTTTTTTTTTTTTATATTTATTAGCCCATTGTTTTTTTGTATTTTTAAAAAATTGTATTTTTTTTTACAATTATTTTATTATTTTATTTGTTAAAAGAATAGGGGTATTATAGGAATATAAAAAAATAAGTGACATTTTTATTACATTTTGGTAGTTTGGGAGGCTACTTTATTACTTTTTCAACATTAGGGGACTAAATTGTAAACAGCAGATAGTTTGGGGGCTTTTTTATACTTTTCCCAAAAATAAATCAAGAAAAAGAGCTAAGCAGCATCTACTCCCAAATCTCTATCCATAAATGCAAGTTGGAAATCGTTGGTCACGCATACTATTTTTAGTAAACGTACACCGTCATCTCATCCATCTGATCGTGAATCTCCCTCCATTCTCCCATGTGTATATGGACACCCACACCCGCTCTTTTTATTCTCGCACAACAAAGGAAAGAAGGCTAGCTAGCATACAATCACCATAGATAATACCACGCACAAAGAAAGCCCCAAGAACCCCCGAGCATGGCGTCCAAGAACCCTTCTTTACCCTCGTATCTACTCTTTATGATGACTTGTTGGTCTCTGTTCGCAGTTTGTTCATCCTTGGACGTTAATTTTCTGACGCTTTCTCCGCCATGGATGGGCGGCCAGTGGTTCCTGCTCCACTCCAGCATCGGCGTCTCCGCCATGCACATGCAGCTCCTCAAAAACAACAAGGTCGTCATCTTCGACCGCATGGACATGGGACCCTCCAACCTCTCTCTCCCCAGAAACTACTGCATTCAGAGGCCCAACAAGACCCTGGACTGCACTGCTCACTCACTCTTATACGACGTCGCTTCCAACACCTTCCGTCCCCTCCTCTTCAAGACCGACACGTGGTGCTCCTCCGGCTCCGTCGACTCCGACGGGACCCTAATCCAAACCGGCGGGTTCAACGACGGGGAGCGCGTCTTCCGCAAGTTTACCCCCTGCGACGACAATGCCTGCGAGTGGGAAGAGTTCCCCGGAGGCCTCAAAGACCGCCGGTGGTACGCGTCGAACCAGGTACTCCCCGACGGGCGCGCGTTAATCCTTGGAGGTCGCCAAGCTTACACGTACGAGTTCTTTCCAAACGACCGGCCGCCGACGAGTTACTACATGAGGTTCCTGAGGAAAACGACGGACCGTTACGGCGACGAGAACAATCTTTATCCGTTTCAGCATCTCTTGCCGGACGGCAATCTTTTCATCTTCGCTAACCGGAGGTCGATCTTGTTCGACTACAAAAGAAACCGGATCGTGAAAGAGCTCCCTCTTATTCCCGGCGCGTTCAAGAGGAACTATCCGAGCACCGGGTCTTCGGTGTTGCTTCCTCTCAGGTTGAACGGGACTCATGGGTTGCCCGAAGCGGAGGTGATGGTATGCGGAGGTGCACCGTGCGGTGCTTTTAACATGTCCGATAAGAATCGGGTATTCGTATCCGCGGCTAATACGTGTGGGAGGCTGAGAGTGACCGACCCGCAGCCCCGGTGGGTGATGGAGGAGATGCCGATGCCTCGGGTCATGTCCGACATGCTACTGTTACCAACTGGTGACGTGCTCCTCATCAACGGCGCAATGAACGGGACAGCTGGCTGGGAGGACGCAACCAACCCGGTTTACAGCCCGGTTATATACCGCCCAAACGAGCCCGACCCGGAACGCAGATTCGTGGTGCTGAAGCCGTCGAGGATCCCCAGGATGTACCACTCCACAGCCGTGCTGCTCCCAGATGGCAGGATATTAGTGGGCGGGAGCAACCCTCACACGAGGTACAACTTCACAGCGAAGCCTTTTCCAACGGATTTGAGTTTGGAGGCTTATCACCCGTATTACCTGTATCCACTTGTCTCCCCACTGCGCCCTTCGATCTTATCGGTGGAGTCATTGGGGAGTACCGTATCGTATGGGCAGGTGTTTTCGGTAACATTCGCGTTGAGGGTGTTTCGGCCGGAACGGGGGATCGATGTGTCGCTCATAGCGCCGCCGTTTAACACTCACTCGTCCTCAATGAGCCAGAGGATGGTGGTCGTGGAGGTGGTTGGACTTGAACAGTTGAGCTTCTTTACTTTTAAGATTACGGTTATTGGGCCCCCAACTGACACTGTGGCCCCACCCGGATACTATATGCTTTTCGTCGTCCACGCCGCAATTCCTAGCCATGCTGTATGGGTGAAGGTTCAGCACTGAAATATATATATAATGATAAATAACAAGTGAACAGATAATTCACTTTGATTGGCACAATTAGTAGATGAGATCAGATATATTACACCGCATTCTTGTGCTGTTTCTGTTTTCTGGTTCTTGTTTTTTTGGTGGCTGTGAATTATTTTGATTTGAATAGCCAAATGTTTCTTTAAATTGATGTAGTTTGACATGCCTGCAGGCTGCAGGCTGCAACATATATATATATAGGTACGTGAGATGATGATCATGCTAGTAGGAAGGAGGGTTTGGCGTTAGGTGGAGAATATGTGTACGTCTTTCAGAAGGCTCTGTTAGCAAGAAAAACATTTTCCTTTCACAAAAAAGCAAATCAAGTAACGTATTGAAAGTCCAATTTCAGACCATTTTCTTTTCATTTAAGGTAATCAAGTGACGTATTGGATACTTTCAGAATAGTTTTCGGTTCGTAAAAACTAAAAACTGACCCAGCGCTGTGTTTTGTGGTCTATTAATTTCATTTCCAAATCGGTACTTTAGATGTTTTTTTCAACTAAAAGTATCGTGTTATATATTTGTCTTATTAATTTACAATGTAATTATGTACGTAGATGATTTAGAATATGGGTTATTTGGTTGCTCGCATGAAAATGTAATAATGTGATGTGTAAACAACAAATGCCGTAGAATTGTCCATGGTCAAGTTGCATTTTCCAACAGCGTGATTCATGAACTAGTACTATCCCTACTATTACAATCATTAATCTTGCTTAATTTTGACACGTTTAGCTGACCTTAGGCTCGAGTGGGATATGATTATAACAATTTGAACAGTTTTAGTGATAAAGTTTTCATGAAACTTTATCACAAAATTGCTCGGATAAGTGGCGGGTCTCTCCAAAATTTATTTGAGCAGCTGAGTGTAACTGCTCTTTCTCAAAAACACTGCTGGATTACCGCATCTCATCCGGCTCGAGTGGCCGTAGCTTGTGTTAATTATGTGCTCTTGTTGATCTGTATTTGTACCGGGTGGCCCATAGAAGGTAGTGCAAGAAATTCAATGCGCTGAGCACGCACAGAAGCCAGTAGAATCGTTCCAGGTGGTAGTGATTGAAATTGCTACCGGAAAGCCATGGCCGGTGATTGAAGTTACCGGTGGCATCGTTGACCAGTGATACAATGACCGAGCTGAGATAGTAGCCCATTGCCAATGAGGCCCAGGAAAGTGATGTAGCCAGGGATCTCATGCTTGCCGGCGCCTCTGTAAAGAAGAATTCCAACAATCCGGCCAAGGTGAAAAGATCCGCCGACCCGAGAAACAAGTACTGAAAAGCAATCCAAAAGAATGTGATGGGTAATGGGTTCTCCGAGTCTAGTAAGCCTGAGTTGGTCGCGACTCTCTTCCGCTTAATCTCCACAAGAGCTGCCACTGCCATGGCTATAATCGAAAGAACTAAACCAATTCCAATCCGTTGGAGATGAGTGATTCCCATTTCTGATTTTGTTGCTTTCCGAGCAAATGGGATGATGAGATGGTCGTAAACTGGGGCAAGAATCATGATGAAGGTGACAGGAAAAATGGGAAGCGAAGCTGGCGGGACTTTCAGGGAACCGAGCTTGGTGTTCATTGAAGCAGCTTGTTGGACAGAGAATGTGGAGAGCTGAGCCAGGCAGCAATTGAGCATAAAGGTGCATGCAAATATGGGGAGTACTTTTAGCACAATTTTGACGTCTTCCACTTGCTCCACCGTGCATTCTAGTGCTTTGTGGACCGGTTTATCTACCACCGCTTTGTTCAGGAATTTTAGGCTCTCTGTTGCATTGTGGGTGGACTCCATTGTTTTGTCATCATTCTCCTTTTCAGCTTCCTTGCCGTTTGGCGTTGGGTAAATAGGGCTGGCGCCCATGCTTTCAACAGCAACACTGTGGCTCCTCCGTATGCAGATGTTGAGTATTGCAGCTACCAAAACCTGTTTAATCATAAAACAGAGACATTGTCAAAAGTTGCAGAAAAGAGACGAGCCCTAGAATTTTGAGTGTTATGGAAGTTACCTTGGTGATGGTTGTAAGGGGACTTCCAGATGGTATTTTGTTTCTGTAAGTAGAAGAACCGGCTAGGAAAACAGGGATGGATAAGAAAATGCTCAAGGTAGAGATTCCAAAACCCCATTCCCAGCCCTTATTATCTTCAATCCACACAACAAATGTTACTGCAATAAGCGCCCCGCATGAGAGACAGAAGACAAAGTAGTTGAAGAAGGTTGACCTCTGTTTCCTTCCCTGTGGTGTGTTCTCATCAAATTGCTCAGCCCCATGGGCTGGCAGTGATCCCTTTATCCCTCCAACGCCCAGGGCCACCAGATACAGCCCTAAGAACAGCATTGCAGCTTTTCCACCATTAACTTCCTGGCAAGGAATGCCGAGGCTCGCTGCAGAGTTACATGCCGCTGGCTTTAGGGAAGGTGACCGCGCTTGCACAGTCAGTATGACCAACCCCTGTTTCAGTAGTCACATAATTTAAATTTTTTTCCAAAGTTTGATAAATTTAATTTACAAAATATGTGTTTGCTAGATTGGGTTAAATTATTAGTTGCCCAAACCACGTGTTGAACCCCACAAAGACAGGGGCTCCTATTTAGAGGCTGTTGGCTTTCAAGTGGGATGTCAAATGGCCCTACAAGCTATGGGTGGACTGGTGGAGTTCTGAGTAAGATCTATCAAAGATAGAAGAAGAGTAATACTTTAAGTTTTTATAGTTATCCAAATATGATGTAGCTTTTTAAATTATCAATAGATTAAACGTCATATATATCACATTTAGGATGATTATAAAAGAGTCTAAAATACCTTATAACATTACTCATTATGGAAACAAATCAAACACGTGGCTCATCCACATGCTCATCCACATGCAATTGCATGGAAGAAGACCCTGTTGCCATATATAGTAGCTCTATACAGTCAAACTCACCGGAGACAAACTGAGAAGAGGTCCATAAAAAGAAAAGAAAAAAAAAAAAAAACTTTTTCATACGAATGAATGGATTTTCCAATTGGGTCAGTGGCTCTTACTAGTTATGCTTAATATTTTTGTCATTGGTGGACCAAAATTGGCAGTATCTTTGATAAGGCCGCACGAGTGTCCCCTTGGGGGGACCTCGTGGCACAAAAACGGGCGTAACATGTGGCATGCGGGTGATACTGGTGGACGCGATTAGGAGGGTCTCATCGTGTACGGTAGCAGAGACAAGATTTTGACAATTCAGAGATATTGCCTTCATGCTCAGATGAGAACATGAAGATTCTAGACTTCTCTGTGGGCTGTGATTGGATGCGATGCACAAGGAGGAGTATGTGTGGGACCAGGATGTTCCCGAACCTAATTTTTTTGTGATGTATTTAGATTATGGACATAAAATAATAATACCATCTGATTTGGAACACAATTTAATGCTTGTTGTTTTGGTTGTTGATGAAACATCAATGCATCATACCCTAACAAACTTAAAAGAATAATTCTCTATAAAATAATAATAATCATTTTAGTCCTATAACATCTCTTCTCTTGATCAACGTCAACCTCACCTTTTTTTTTATATGTATATAGGGATGCACTAAGAATATAATATGAGGAGGATCATCATTCATTAATCAAGTAAAGTTTGATATATATTTTACCAAATAAGAAAAATAATATAAAATTGATGTTTTTTCCTTATCCTAATGTTATTAGTTGAGGTGATATGTTCCATTTTTTTTTAAGCTATGTGGCCTTGAGGAGAAATAGATTAGAATATCCACCCAATGGCACTCATCTAGCTCAGCACTTAATTATACAGGTGAATTAATTTTTCAAAAAAATGAGTGCATCGACTTGCTACTCTCACCAGTGAGAGCATGCCTTGTGAGCAGTGCCACCTGAATCCGGCCAACTGGCATGTGCTTTAATAATTCTTGCATTTTCTCCTATATATATATTATATCCAACGAGTTTTGGCTTGTTTGAATATATGAATATATATATATATATATAAATAAATGGTGGAGATGAAATAAACAAATAATATAATGATTAATATTTCTACTTGAGTAGTGAGGTAAGCCAAACTCCAATTTTTTTTTTTTTTCCAGGTTCATAAAGGAAGAGAAGTTGAGCTAATAACTTTCGTTTTATTAAACGATTAATTAAGCTATGGAGATAAGCCAAACTCCTATCTAACAACGTAAGAATGGAGCAAGCAAACGAAAAAAAATAATAATAATAATAGTAAGAGCAAATACAAATTCTTCGATTCCATGGTTTTGATTGGATGCATCTGATGCAACTGGGGGGCTGAAAAAGCATTAGGCTGTTCACAGGCCACGCTTACTTTAGATTCCCTTTCTAGAAATTTGCTATACAATTTTTTTAGCTTTTTCTTTTAAAGAAAATGGAAAAAAGGGTGGAGAAATTGCACTACAAATTAATCATAATTACCAAAAAAAGATTAAAAAAAATGGGAAACAAAATACATGTCTAATCTGTCGAGAAAAGCCATATTATCTACTGCTAACAGAAAGAGCTTATTGTAGATATTATATGTCTCAAAAACTAATAATAATAATAATAATAGAAAAAGGAGGAGGAGGGGAAATGTTTACCAGGAATTCAATGACTGCGCTTATCAGGTAGACTTGATAAGTAGTGAAAAAGGCATCAGAAAGGAAGCCTCCGAGGAGAGCCAGAAGGAAAGATGTGCCCATGAAATTAGTGACACTGTTGGCCGATTTGGAGGGTGAGAAGTGCATGTAATCTTCTAGATAAAGCACCAAATTGCTTGCATTTGCTAAATATGCCAGGTTCTCCATTATCTCCACCACTACATGCATATTCAATAAAATAAAATAATTAAACCAAAATTCAATGTAAACCATTGGAGAGGGCAACTTTTTTTTTCACAAACTCAGATATTTCCTGAGGAAAACGTGAATCATGTGGTAACTTTTTTAAAAGAAGATCAGGTGGGTGTTGAAATTTTGCACGGACCCAATACAAAGGAGGCTGCCAGCATGCCGCCATGGCGGCCTCTGACAGCAGGTTTGCTCCTCCAGTCCACATAGCCTTCCCATCTGGTTAGCTGCTGATCTTCTTCCTGTACATAATCTCTGGATGATTAAGAAAAATGAAAGCAATAATACTTGTTCTAGTTTCCAATTAAGGAAACCGAAGAACATGCAGACAGCTATAGACTATAGTATATAGAGAAACAGAGATAAACAACAACAACAAAAAAAAAAAAGAGAGAAAGAGAGGTCGAGAGGTAGAGAGGAACCCACCATTATCATCTTCCCCCCCTTTTTTTTTCCCAACTTGGTTTGATTGGGCTGGATCCCTGGTCTGAGAAAAGCAGAGTGACCCCTGGAGCGAGAGAGATATATATAGGCGGAAAAGGAAGAATCCAACTCAGGGAGAATGACTTTGATCCCCTCAAACTCTCTAAGTCTCCCCCTTCGTTTTCCCACTAGGAATTTAGCTTCTTTTTTCTTTTTTTGGTTTTCAATTTATAATTTCAAATCATGCACATGGCGAGAGAGAGAGAGAGAGAGAAAGATAGAGAGAGAGAGAAGAGTAGGTTCAGCGTATTATCTGGGATTGGCTTTGGTTAAAAATTAAAATAGATGTAATACTTCCAAAAGAGGAGAGTGGAAGATAGGGCGAGAAGCATCAAATCCTTTCTCACCAAAAAGAAAAGCAACGAGCCAAACAGGGGGTACCTTACTACCTTTCTCTTGTTTGACCGAAACCCCATACATTAAATGCAAAGGTGTTGATTCTTCACCATCCTTCTTATGGTATGTTGGCCTTTACACCATAGCAATGTTAATTTTAATTTTCTTTAGAGCACCTAATAATTAGCAAGTTCCTTTTATTTATTTATTTATTTATTTGTTTGTTTGTTTTTGGGTGTAGTATTTTTCTTCCTGGAAATTGATAAAAGTTGATTCTTTATGCGTACACGTGTAGCATCATGATCCTCTTTAATGAACTTGACTAATCGAAGGGGGATTCATTGGATGAATTGAATAACGATAAAGATGATGGCCTTTTGAGTGGAGGTTTGATGACCGTTGGATTAAGGGAGTTCCATCAGATTTCAGCGTCTAAGTTATATAAATAGGAAATCAAGAAAAAAAAAAAGAGTACAAGTCGCTGATTCGGGTCAAAAGGAACGCGCAAATTGATTTTCAGAGGGTCGTAAAGGAACGGTCATGGAGGACCGAAAGTGAGTCAAAATCTGACTTTTCTGGAGCATGCCCGCCCCTCCCCTCCCCACCCCACCCTTGCTTAGTGGTACGACCGGATGAAACATGAAGGTTTTTTTTTTTTTTTTTTTGGAAAATTCAGTTTACTCTAGGAAGTTTCAGAAGTTTTTTTTTTTTTTTAATTTGAACTCTAAAGTTTTAAAATTGATAATTTATCTCACTGAAGTTTTAAAAAGTAACAATTTAAACCTTATATTAAAATAGATAGAAATTAAAAAAAAAAAAGCCTAAGGACAATTTCGTCATTTCATAATTTTTCGTCCAATTTAACGGAAAAAGTTGACGAAAAATTTAAATTACTATTTTTTAAAACTTCAGAAAAATAAACTGTCAATTTTAAAATTTTAGGTTCAAATTAAAAAGTTCTTGAAACTTAAAAAAAAAAAAACTGAATTTTTTTTTTTTTTACTAGAAATAATCCAATTGTGTCCCTCCGTATGGGGTCGAATCCCTGCTCTTTTGTTGTGAGTGCTAATATTATTTAAAAGAGGTTGGGGAATGATTGAACTATCATCACCGTCAGTCACGAGGTTCCCAATCTAGATATTTTGGAAGCATCGATTCTCACTTACAAATAAAAGTATCTTCTTATATCCTCACATTATCTTAAGTCGAGTAGAAATATAAGTAAAAAGCGAGTCAGATTTAACCCTAACCAGATAATATAGCGTTGAGTTCGATTCGGTTAGCTTAACGAGTCAAATTCTTTAATTATAATTTTTAATACTTTTAACGGTGCAATATTATAGCTTTCTAGCGTTTGTGAGATCATGACGACGCTCCGATTGCAAAACCATCACTATTCATTCACTAGCTAGCTTGTAGTTGTAGCCTTAGACTAACTAAAACAATTAGACCACAGCATGCCACGTAAGAGAGTAAGATTTGGGCTGTACTTATCTTTCAGCTGAAGAGACAAATAAGCAATTAATTAGCAACAGTCGCCATTGGGTTTCCCTAGTTTACAAAAGTAACTGACAGCAATGTTCATGTTGTAGCCAATCAAAAGCTGACACCGTTCTGACAAGACAAACGGCCAGCTGTTATATATACTATGATCTTACAAAAGAACGAAAGAAGATAATAAATAAATATAGAGTAAATATTTATTTTTGAAAGGAAGGAAAACCGTAATGATGCTTTCATATTCAAAATGGCCATTGTCAATTGATCATATCCATATATATGACTATATGAGAGTGAAATAATAGTGTCCACGTTATTTATTAAACTACATAAGGCTCTTCAACATTGCGAATAGATTCATTTCACAAGCAAATGACTTTTGACTCTAAATATGGCTGCATTATGGGGGAAAAAATAAAAAATGGCAGCGTTACAATGCAAATGCATGCATGATCCGAAGAAAATATGGGTTGTCCTTATCAAAATAAATAAAATCATCAACCAGAAAAGATTGAAAGCAACTTAGAATTGCAACGTGGAAGATATGAATATTATGGGTAACATGTCAACTCTGGTTAGCGTCTATGCTTTGGCATTCCTTGTGTCTACACTTTCTTTTAATGACATTTAATGTGATGCAAGAGCGACAATTTTAATGATAGTTTTAAAATTCATGTTAAATAGTGATGAAAAAACGAGAGTATACAAAACATTACTCTAATTTTAAACGACAACGTTTGTCTTGAAACACGCATTTATTTTATTTAGGTCTACAAAAAATTGTCTATTTTTATTCAATTTCGTCCTAACACTCAATCTGATTGTAATCTTCTACACCAGCTACATTAGTGATTCCTTACTACTCTCACATTAATGCTATTCTCTTGAAATTTTCGTTGAGAATTTAATGATAATTTTAAAAATCACACTGTGGAGTGTGGGAATGAAAGTGTACTTATATAACATTACTCTAATTTTAATTAATCGACAACATTTGTCTATACATCATCTCTTGGTGTTTTAGTTGGGTCTAAATCATTTTCAAGTAGTTGGGAAAGATCCCGATATAATCCTTCCCTTTTGTTTGTATTTGTTTGAAAAAAAAAAAAAAAAAAAAAGAATCGTTTTCAAGCTAGACTATAGAAAAACTTTTCCGATCTTATCTAATTTCTTACTAACAAACAATCGATTTGTAATCTTCTGCACCACATATATGACAAAATGGTTTGTTTCTATATATATATATATATATATTTGTTTAATTTCTCTCTTTTTTACTTCTTTTTTGTCTTACGATAATTCGATTCAGTCTTAGGAAATTTTGGTGGCCAAGCAATACTTTATTATTATTATAAAAAATGGTTGGAAAGTCCAAGCAAGCAAGGCTGGTAGCCTCTTACCACCTTTTGGTTAATAACAAACAATTAAAATTTTGTCCCGCCCTCGGCTGTGGAGCACGTCTAATAAATAGGCGATCACTAGTTTAAATTTTCTATCAGTATTCCTTATCTTTTCATTGTTTGGACATATAAAAAAAAAAAAAAAATTAAAAAAAAAAATAAATTTGTTTCAATCCACAATATTATACTAGGCTCAAGGCACGTGGAGTACTAAATACGAGAGTAATGGAGCCAAGAGTGAGTCAGAACAAAGAGAAAGAGAGAGATCAGTGGCAGGAATAAATATGGTATGAATATAAATTAAAATATGTGATGTGGTGTTTTGCATAGAAACTAGGAAAGAAAGAAAGCGACCAAATATTTAGCACATGTGGTTCCACTTGTACATGAAAAGATTGATTTATGAAATATTTTTGTCTTATTATGGATTACAGTCTCAGGTGTTGCTGTCTTCGGCCCCAAAGGAAATAATTGATACGTTTACATGTTGCCCCAGGCCGCCCAATCTGATTGGCTGTATCGTATTTAAAGGAATACGAGGGTCACGTATAACTGACATTTCCACACCCACGTGAACCTCCCCAGAGTCACCGCCGCTTCCGCTGCGCATGATCACGTCTCCGCCACTTCATTCATAATTGTTTTGTCCCACCCATAACTTTTGAGTTATATATATATATATTCTTAAGAGGTAGTTTAATCGGTTGTAAATCATGTCTCATGAAGTAGAAGTCACTAGTTCGAATATATATATATTCTCAAGGGGGTAGCTCAATCGGCTGTGAATAAGGAAACGGAAGTCACTAATTCGAATCCTCCTCCCATTCCTTTGTGTAGACATGTCAATATATATATGATTCCATATATTCATCCACTTTTTTATTTTTTATTAGCTCTAAAGCACCACTGATCATTATCATAATTTATATAAAAATAAAAAATTCAATAATCATATATATTTTGTTTTTGTCAAGCACTTAATTTATTTATGATTAAAGAATGCTGCACGAGCCACGGCTTATATATGTTGAGTTTGTGGACATAGCTTGAAAGAGAAGATTAATTAGTGCAAGAATGACAAAAATGGGCATATATATGTTAAAGAGTATACACACTCAACTTTCTCAAAAAAATGGGCATATATATGCCCATTTTTTTGAGTATACAAACTCAATTTTGGAGTTTTTACTTATTTATTATTATTTTAGTTAAATTCAATAGCATACATATACCAGCAATGACTATAAACACATGGAACATGATTAAGTGATTATATTTATTTATTTCTATCATCAACTTAAGCTTTTAAAAAAAGAGGTGATTTAACACATTTTATATTCCTCTTAATTTTTCTTTGCATGCCCATTCCACCTCGGTGTATACAGCTTGCAGTCGATGAATAATTTTTGTATATAATTTTTTTTTTTTAAAAAAACTCAATTAATTTTATAACCTTAATTTACTTCCTTTGTAAGACATGGAATCCTCAATTCAAGCATTATATGACCCTAAATCTTTTTTCTTTTTTTTGTTGTTTTGTTTTTCTAGAAAGTTCAGAATCTATTCTAGCAAAAGGGATCGAAGGGAGAGATGCGACATGAGAGGTGATGAAGAAGCTAGTGATGGGAAATAAACCATAAGCACATCCTCAGATGGATGAACGACAAAACCAGACATGGAGAATGTTGTTCACACATGCATGCAACTTGCAAGTTGAAGTAGCTAGCTATAGGCGATAAGTAAAAGCATGAAGGAATCAATTACATGTATCGTGTGTGTCTTTTAACAGAAACTGCGTAAGCAGCTTCCATAACAAACAAATAAATAAGATGTTCTCTAGCTCAGTGAATAACTGCCGTGCAGGCAGGAAATTCTTATTCCTCCATACCCAAATATCGCATCTTCCTGAAAGGAATGCTGGCATTAGCAGCCTTATTAATTTATTTATGCGGATCAATATTATCCATCTCCCGCCATATCCCATGCTGGCCACTTTCTAATCTTGTAATGCTGACGGATCTTCAAGTTCCTTTCATACTGTTTTAAGTGACTTTTTACGTCAATTACTTGAAAAAAAAATTTGAAAAAAAAATCACTTAAAACATGCATGCTCCATATATAATGGGCGTAAAGATCGAGTTGGCCGGATTTAAAGTGGTGGAGTGGAAATCAGTTTCATAGATTTGAAACCATATATATGTTTATGGCTGGTACTAAAAGAGAGGGTCGGAAGGAGATAGAAGATGCCAAAACAAAAAACTCAATTTCAATTGATGTCATGCACAACCTTTTTCAGTACCACCATGTAGGGTTGTTATTGCATTTCAAATCCCAGATGCTCTTGCTTTTTTATTATTTGAAAAACACCATCATTTGTTTTTTGTTTTTTCTTTTGATTTCCTGTCGGTCTGTTCGTTCTATATATGTTTGGATCGAGAAGTTGCCAACTAGCTAGCTAGAAGTATTATTATTATTATTATTATTATTATTATTATTATTATTATTACGTTTCGAATTCTAGAACCCAGAAAGGAAAAAAGTTTGGAGGAATTAATGAACGGCTGTTGTGGAGTAATTTTCTTTGTGTGATGAAGAAACTAAATACCAATTGCAAGTTGGCTGGACAGAATCAAAGCAACACGTACACGCTTCTGCTTGCTCTTTCGCTTCTCTGAAAAGTCTGAGATGGTTGATTTGATTGCGATAGATTAATTAATTCACACTTATCTTAAAAAATATCTAAACACAATTTAATTAATATTTTAATGTCACGTTAAATTATGGTTAGGTCAATTGCTGAGGTGAACATCAGTCTTTCGTTGTTGAATTGTCTCGTTTCATAAAATAAATTCTTTCATCCTAAACAAATAATGTGTTTCAAGGAGGTAGCTCAATCAACTGGGACTACGCCTAATGAAACGGAGGTCACTAGTTCGAATCCCTCTCCCTCTTCTTATGTGAACATGTCAAAAAAATAATAATAATAAACAAACAAACAAATGGGTCACCAATATTTTGTGGATATATAAATTATAAAGAAATTATTAGTGTTAATTAATAATTTGTTTATCTCATCTTAAAAATCAACTATTAACTTATATGGACCCTACATAAGTTAATGCTATTGAACCCCACAAATCTATTAAATTTATCGGAAAATATGAAAAAAAAAATATATAAGTAAATTATTAACACCAATCATTTCTTTAAATTATAATACATCTAATCCCAATTCCATGTTACACGTAGGAGTTATGTGTCTTCTCATTAGTTTTAGGACTGCGTCCGTTTATTAATGTTTTTATTTTTTAAAATAAATATTATAATGTTATATAAGGGTAAATATTTTAAAAATAAAAACCTTGAAACACACAACATCAATTTAAAATGTTGTGTGTTTCAAGGTTTTTATTTTTATTTTTTATTTTTAAAATATTTATTTTGAAAAAACTTTAACAAACAAGGCCACATGTCTCGTGCTACTAACGGTAAACGCCTATCCCACTCTATTTGTACCTACTTTTTATGATTTTTTGTGAGTAAAATATCTAGTATTCATAATGTTTCACTAAATAACTCCATTGTCGGAGGAGAGGAGTAAGGGTGGAACCGAGGCCAGTGGATGTGGTGGGGTGGCGTATAGACAAAGGAGGTGGCAAATGAGCAATAGATTTGACTTTCAAACCACAATAAAAATTTTTTTTTAAAAAAAAAGAAAAATTAAAAAAAAGCAAGAAAAAAAAAATGAAAAAGAGAATATTAGGAAGGGAAATGGGGAGAGCAAGAAGAGCTGGAGTTTCCTCCTCTTCCGAGCACTCACAAGGAAGGAGGCAGCCTCTCGTTAGAAGTGAAAATCTCCCAAGAAAGGGGGAGAGGAAGGAGAGATTTTCTCTTTAATTCTTAGAGAGAAAAGCATAAAAATTATATGCTTAGAAATTAGAAAGTAGTTAGAGAAGAATAGAAGGGTGTTATTATTCTTAGTCAATACCTTTGCAAAAGCAAATTGATTTTCGAGGTAAAAAGACTTTGAATTTCATGTAATCCTGCCGTCCAAGCCAAGAGGAATTGGATGCTGTTGGGTTGTGTTGGAAATTAGAATGAAGAGGAAGATCACAGACCAAAAAGAGTCGATAATTGTACACTAATTGGACCACATAATTTTGGCTGACATTAACGCAAGCAGCTGGTGGTCATGTTTTGCGGCAGTTTTGCAGCAACAGAATATATCTTATAAAGCTGAAAAACCAAACCTTTTTGGCCAAAAGTGGTTCACAAATCACACACCTAACAAAGCCAGACGAACCAAACGCCGACTTTAGACCTGAAACATGTAAACATTTATCGCTTTTTATATAAAAGCTTAGGCATCTGAGCCTAACTTACACCACCCCTGTACATCTTTTCACCAAAGTATCTTTTTCCTTCATTATTTTTTTTTAACGGGTTGACTCTTTTGATTTCTCTTTTTTAGGCTCTCCTGCCATTTGCTTGAAGATGGGGGCTCTCTGCTCAAACATGAATTTTTATGTCCCGCCCTCTTTGGACACAAATCCGTATTCTAATTAAAAGAAGTTAGCTGGCATTTGTAGCGAAGATGCAATGAATTAAACCACTGGGGTACCGTATCAACCATGGCATTTGGCCAGATATGTAATCTTTAGTAGTTGGGACCAAGATTTAGGTATCATCACAAAGTCAACTAGCCTCTCTTGTATAGATTGCACGTTTTTTTTTTTATTTATAAGTTGTGTTACACGTTCTTTCTTTTTTTTTTTTCTTTTAATTTTTTTAATAAGTTGTGTGTTACACGTTCTTGAATAAGCTCTTACAAGTACTCAAGAGAATGTTTTGAGGATTATATTGAAAAATTGAGCTTTTTAGATTTTTTTTTTTTTTTTTTTTTTTTTTTTTTTTTTTTTTTGAGTAAAATAGTAAAAAGTTTTCAATTTTGAACTGTGACGTTTTTCACCTTTATAAAATAAGATAATTTTGTCCGATTTTTATAAATAAATCCATTATAAAAAATACTCCTCTTGTTTGGCATCAATGGTGCACAAGGATTGATTGAGGCATTATATGTAATTAAACTCGAAGAAGCTGACCGGGATGTATGATAACTATTAATGGAAAGAGCTTGAGATGAAGACATTTTTGTATTATTCGTTCAATTCTTACAGCAAAGAGATGAAGCATAGTGGTGTGGAGTCTGTGGACTGTGGAATTAAATTTCGTTCGATTGGACACGGAGCAAAATAGTGACATTAAGGATCAACTTAATGCTTTTATTCAAGAAACGAATGAAAAATTCTGAAACAAGGCAAACCATATCGTGGAAGAATTTTGATAGGGAGTAGTCAAGATCAAGCTCTCGACAAGGAAGGATGAGACATTATCAGTCCCAGTGCTGAAAGTTAGGATTTATTTAGAAGAGTACTCTAAGAAAAATCATGATAGCTAAAATTCCGAGGACACAATGATCACCACAGTAGATAGTGAGTGAGATGATTGTGGTCAAGGGCAAATCCAGGGGTCGAGTGAGGGCATCAACTCCCCAAAATCGCTTTTGCTTACCCTTCTAATTTATTTATTTATATATATATTATGATTATGCCTCATTCAACCATGACTATGCATCATTCCTCATGTTTTAGCCATATATTATGCCCCTTAGTAAAATGAAATTTGAAAAAAATTTAAAAACTAAGTGTTTTAGATGAATGGAAGGAAGAAGATGATGGAAAGTACTTTAAAGTCTAAACGGTGAATTTTCTTTTGTGGCCATGTGAGAATATTGATTGGGATTTGGGAATAGGTTAGAGCCCAGGAGCTGGACAATCAAGACAAAAATAAATAAAAAACAAAAACTAAAAGAAACTTTGAAAATATGCCTAAATGGGAGCCATCGTGCTACAAGGCTGCAACAAATGTAAGTAAAAATAAAAAAAATAAAAATGTAAGCAAATGGGGGTGCAGCTGCCACAAATGTTAAAAAAAAATTAAAAAAAAAATTAAAGAATGTGGCCAATGGGGGTACAGCAGTCGTGTAAGTTAAAAAAAAAAAAAAATGAAGATCAATGAATATTGTTAAATATTGTTATTGTTAAACAATGAATATTGAGAGAGCAATTTTAATAATGAATATTCTTAAAAATCCTTTACATAATCGAATAGGAGATCAATGGATGAATGATTGTTTAATTACGTACATTGAAAAAGACATATTCAAGACCATCAGTAATGAAAAAATTATGCAGCGATTCCTAGGTATGAAGACTCGTCGAGGACAATTGAATTAGCGCTAGCCGCTAGTCGTAACAAAACAAATTGTAAGTTTTATTTATATGTTTTAAAACATAATTAAAAATTTTGTTAAATGATTCACTTGTTCGGTTTGTTATATTTTTGTATTTATTCAAAAAATACAGCAAAGTAAAAAAGGAGACCAAAAGTTCATTTTTTATATTTAATTAATTTAATTATTTTATTAGTTTAAAAAAATGGGGTTTGCTAAGGGTTCTTCTCCTGGCGTTCTTCCAGGCTTATGCAGAACATGATTTAAGAAAAAATAAAATTGTAGTACCGTTTTTTTGCCAACAGATTAATTTTTATGAGTTAATATTTAGGTTCTAATACTTTAAAACTTATTTTTGGATTCAAAACTAAAACCTAAGGGTGGAAGGTTAACCCTTTAAAGATGGTGTCACCCAAAATTGATTTGATCATCCTAAATTTAGTGTTAATGCCTCAAATTTGGTGCTAATGCCTAAAAAAACTGGTGGTGGAGGTCATTACAATTTTATTTTTTCTTAAATCATGTTTTACGTAAGTCTAAGAGAACACTATAGGAAGAATCCCTAGCATTTTCCTAAAAAAATGCCCCCACGTGAGAAAAATCATCCATCCGCCACTGATTGTAGCGGTAATGTTCGAGTTGTGAAAGTTAGTCAAGGTGTTTTGGTGGTAATAAAGTAAGAGTTTTTAAAAATCTGTACAAGTTGATTGGCGACAAGATTAAAAGCAGGTAGAAGATAAAATGAGGAGTGTTTGGTTGAAATATCACAAAAGAAAGATGGTGATGGATGGAAAGGAGTATGAATTGCAAAGAATGTAGAGGTTTCTTTGTTGCTTTAGAATCCCACATCGAAAGTCAAATAATAAGGAAATGGAATTCCTATATAAGAGTGGTAATCTCACGTCAGTAAAAATAGAAGTAAATAATTTATCAATCTTTAAAGGTGAGTACATTATCTTTGAACAAATGAAGGGGAAAGAGAGTGAGTTATTTCACCAATAGCCCTTACAAGAACAGTCACCATCTTTAAAATGGTGAAACCTATTCCTGTCTCTCACAATAATCTCTCTGTCAAAAGTTTTAGATATCATTTTTGTTACTTCATGACAATCCCAACAAACCCTAAGGTTCTTCACAATCCTAATGGGCACACCTTCCTTCAAAGTGATCAAACCAAAAGCAATGGCTACCTTCTCAGTGTGTTCACACAAAGCATCCTCTTTCTCTTCCTCTTCTATATCAAACAGCACAGGGTTGGTGTTAGCCACATAACCTGATAGTTTCAGCCGCTTTGAGATCTCTGCCAACATCATCTCAATTTCGTCATGCCTAGGGTGGGTCTTATCCCCAACAATGAACTCGTGAACTTCACCATCAACCTCTATAACACTACAACCAGGGAGCTTTCTCACACCTTTGGCCTTCATAATCTCTCGCACACTATTAACCCCTTCCCAGTTCTTGGAATCAGCGTACATATTGGACAGGAGCACATAAGCACCATGATTCTTGGCCTCCAGCTCCAATATCTTTCTTGAGGCAAGTTCACCCAGTTCCATATTTTTATGCATTCTACAAGCATTTAGCAAAGCTCCCCAAGCGCCAGAATGAGGCTTCACAGGCATGTTATTTATGAAGTTTAAGGCTTCATCTAAGCAGCCAGCTCGACCATATAAATCCACCATGCATCCGTAGTGCTCGAGCTGAGGCTCAATGCCATACACTTCGCTCATTGACTCAAAATTCTCACGACCTTCTTTGACCAGTCCAACCACACTACAACCTTTAAGAACAGAAACAAAAGTGACCTCATTGGGCTGAACCCCTTCTTGTTTCATGAGGGAAAAAAGTTTAAGACACTTCTCACCAAATCCATGCATGGCTAGCCCACCCATGGCACTAGTCCAAGCATACACATTTTTTTCCTTCATTCCCCAGAAAACTTCCATGGCCTTATTAACATTTCCACATTTCGCATACATGTCCATCAGAGCAGTCCCCAGCGTCACTGTCATCCTTAGCTTGTTTCTCTCAATATATGCGTGCGCCCATCTCCCTTGATCCAGTGCACCCAAGTGGCTACACGCGGATAAAACCGAAACCATAGACACCTCATTGACCCTCACACCCATCATTTGCATCAAATTGAATAAGTCCAATGCCTTCCTCGACTTCCCACTCTGCGCATACCCTGCAATCATTGCATTCCACGCAATGGGGTCCCTCTGAGGCATTACATCAAACAGCTCCCTTGCAAAACCAACATCACCACATTTTGCACAAGCGCTCACCATAGCCGTCTGACACACTAAATCTGGGTTAGGAATTTCTCCGAACACCCGATGGCATGAGCTCAAGCAACCCAATTCAGCGTACATGAAAATTAACCCACTTTGAACATGCGGGTCGTGCTCAAACCCATGTTTTATTAGCGCGCCATGTACAGACGGACCCGTCTCACGCGCCAAGAGCTGCGAGCACGTACGAACCAAGAAATTGAAGGTGTAGTTATCGGGAGAGACATTGTTATTAGAGTGGAGAATTCTGTTGTAGAAGTGAAAACTCTTTTGAGGGGTTGAGCTTTTGCAGTGGGCTCTGATCATAGAGTTCAAGGCGAAGAGGGTAGGGTTCTCGCATTGGTCCAGGACTTGATTGGAATAATCAAGATTGTCGTGGTTTTTGAGGGCTGCAGTGGCTACGAATTGTCCCAGGAGGTGAGGGTCGTCAAGAACACCGTTTAGCAGCAGTTGGGTGTGGATTTGCTTCAGCTCTTTGAGCGTGGTGTCTGATTCTATCAGAGAAATCATGGGGTGCTTTGCAAAGCATCTTAAGGAGTTCATGACCTCTGAACCTGAGGTGATATGAAGAGGGGTTGGTAAATACATATTAGGAGCGCCTCTCCACTTCGCATAATTAAGTGAAATGGAGAAAATAATTTTGGAAAATAATTTTACACCGAAATAAACTCGGATAACACATATAACATATATATCATTGGATACTATATTATCACTAACGTTGTAATGTTTTATAAACTTTAAAAATTTGCAATGTACCCTATAAATTTATCATGTACGTCCTTTCATTTAGCCTTTTCATTTAATCACATTTCTATGTTATAAGCATTAGAAATAGGAAAAGAGAAAAATAAACGAAGGAAAAATAATTAAAGTACTTACAGAAGATGCATAAGGCCGGGAGCAATTGTTGGGGGTCGAGAAAGACACCACTTTATCCTGAGTTGAAAATTTGAGTTCGTTAAATATTATGCGTTGAGATGTGTATATCTTTTGATCAATATGGGGATCACGACCACAATAGCCTTTTTTATTAGAGCTATAGCCAAATAAAATACTATAATGAAAAATGAAAGACAAATAATTTTGTGTTAATCAGCCCACATGAATGGTGGGTGTTCTCTTGTATTTATAGAATGCTTTGCATAGTTGATGCTTATCAATATATATACATTAGTGTGTTACAATCTAAACATTTCATATTGAAAATGTTATCCCACAACGACTGAGTTGTTGCCAACTTAATTGCCATCAGTTTATGAAGAGTTTAAGGTCTAGGCAAAGTTGCTTATTAGAACCCAAAATCTAGTCTGACGGAGTTGCTGTTACATTGTATGCCATATATACTGTTCATATCAATGAAAATTTAAGCTGTCAAAAAGCATTTCGATCAACCAAAGAAACTTTCATGTTAAGCCAAGAAACTGAAAAACAATATAAATCTTTACAAATATGAACAAAAAGTTCAACATTATGATGAATATATAAGCCACCATCTCTACACATCTACTTGGGATTTAGTAAATGAGCATTGGTTTGTGGACAACAGGCCCAAGACTGTGCCTATGTTATTGAACCCAACTTAGATCCTCATTTTTAGTGGAAAAGTTGATTACAGCAGCAGTCGGCAGCAATATTGAAAGAAAGAAAAAACAGTCAGGAATGAAGTAAATATTCGTTGAATCCGGCCTATTTTTCTTCTGATTCATGCATTTTTTTGTTGACTAGAAACGTTTTCATTCCCTGTTGAGTAAGAAATGTGCAAACTTAAACAATAGAATAGATGTTTGCTTCTATTTTTCAAACATTATTGCGTTTACGGAAAGAGAAAGACTACACACACAGTAAAAGTAGACTGATCTTACGCAGATGAGGGTCAGTTAGTCTTCAGCCACAATTAATGATGTTTGTCAAAAATCATATGATTATTTACTACTTTTAAAAGCAAATTTCATTTTGAGCTGTGAAGCAACTATATATGTATGTTTACAAATCAAACCAGATAAAACCTTAAGAGATGTCTTTGATAAACCTTTTCTAAGAGGGGTTTTTTTTTTTTTTTTTGAAAAATTGTGTTATCATGACACAAAGGTGAAATGGGTTTTAAGTCTCAAAAGTTTAAGCCTATAAGAAAAGATATATTTAATTATTTAATCAATACTTTATCAAAAATGAAAAATAAGAGGTTTATTAAACAAGCCCATGAAATCAATGACGGAGGGGAGGAGGGACCGGGGTAGGCCATGGTCCCCCCAAAATAAGGGGGAAAAAAAGGAGTAAAGTTAAGTTTTAATTTTAGTAATTTGGCCCTTCCAAAAAAACTTTTGGGCCTATTTTTAGATTTTTTTGGCCATATCCAATAGATTTTTTTTGCCCTATTCTTAATTTTTTTGGGCCATACCCATTAAGGTTTTTTTTTGTTTGCCCTTACTTTCATATGTCCACTTTTTTTGCCCTTACTTTTCAAATACTCACTTTTTTTTGCCTTTACGGTAGTCTTTAGTTCAAAAAAACAGTCTTTTTTTTTTTTAATACAAAAATTTGAAAGAACCGAAATTTTTTTTGGCTAGTCCCTTCTCATAAAATTTCCTAGTTCCATCTTATGCATGAAACAACTTTTTTTCACTTTATCAATCAACAACTTGATCCTCCCTTTCGCTGACATCATAGATTACAAAAATTTGAAGCATAAATAAGATTTGATTAGAACTCCAATTTGGAAAAGGATATATCATCGGATTCTTTCCTTAAACAGAAGTACTCTCCATGAAACCAGCTGAAGTAAAATGCTGAACAGATATATCGTTGACTAACTTTAAGATATCACTGAATTGATTTTCTGCTTACTAAGATCTTGACATATAGCAAACGAAAGACAATATTCATCGTTAATTTTTTTTTTGTTGGGTTTTAATTAGTTTCTGGTACCTCAAAGAAGACATGAACGATAAGGCTGTGTTTGAATTCTGTTGTATATACCCTACCCTTTTTCATAGAAAATGGTTATGGGAGTCATCTTCTTAAGTAATCCCTTGACCATCATGAAGCCGCTGAATTTCCATGTGAAAGCGTAGGTACCTCAAAATAATCGACGGTGAAAATGTCAATTTTAGGACAAGATGCACTTTTGAAATGTTGCAATGATTCAACCAACAATGCATAAGAAAGTAAACGTCCGGGCACCCACGAGCCTTGACTTTTATACACCCATCACCTGCTTGTCAAATACAATCTGTACGGTACTCGTAGCCAACAGACTGAAACAATTAAAAAAAAAACCTTATTTGTCTCTTTGACATGGGCTTCCATTTCTTCTTAATTATGGTATTTAATAAATATTAATTTAGTCAACTTAATGTAGCTCAGTGTCACAGAGTAGGACTATAATACTTTGACAAATTATGTCTTTGACATTTCATCAAACACGTACTCTGTTTAACCAATGGATTTAGAGTAAAGAAGCTCGAAGTATACGTGGCAAACATGCAATGGAAGAGGCAGGGGAGGCTAGGGGTCTATGCATAAGATGATGTCTCCAACAACAATTGTCAATGCCCAATCGAATCCGATGTCTGAGAATGAGAATCATGATGATGGTCGCTGATATGATCATACGTGTTCAGGGACGAGGATTTGCTGCTATCCTCTGTCCGAGAGAGATGGCTACGCAGGGAGCTCACTGCCCGATAGGATAGGGCCTCGCCAAATCTATTCATATCCTTCTCTTCAATTACAATGAGCACGAAAATGCTCTGAATGCATGAGCAACCGTCAAAACCATCTATATATATCCTTTATTTTGAGCAAATAAAGAGAAAAGTACCAACATATCAATTTTTTTTTTCATATTTTATTATAATTAATAATTAGATTTGTAGGCTTATGCAAGATCAATAATAAATTTCATACGTTTAATAATTAATTTATTAAATATGCCTCTTAGTTTTTGAGTTCTTAAAGCAAAAGTTAATGGGCCAATGAAAATGCAACCACACTGGACCCACGATAATAACAACAGTTTCATCAACAAAATTGACATGAAAAAGGACAACCTAAAACAAGTAAAATAAGGAGGCTTGTTTAATTTTTCAACAATGAAGTCAAAAAACGCATGCTTGTCTTTCAATTGTGGTTGGGTCTACGAAAAACAGACGTAAATTAAATTAAATTAAATTAAATGTGTTTCCTAAAAACCTCTTTCTCTTTCTTTTCTCGTTTTTTACTAAAAATAGTCTAAATATTAACAAACATCCTTTTTTTTTCACTCTTTTTACTTACAAAACAAGTCAAATTCTCGTTTCATTTTTTATGTCATGTCAGCATACTTTTTCTTTGTTCTTTTAAATAAAAACATAATAAAACCCATCTAAAAAAGTTTATCAAACATCACCTATTTTGAAAAATAATATTTTATTCGGGCTTGTCTGGGAAGACAATTATTCCTAATTTTTCTCTACTTTTTTTTTTAGTTGATTTGACATTATTAACACTCAACTCAATACAAAATTTTATATTTTTCAAACAATCCAAACATAATCTCTAACTCTTTTTTCTGCTCGATATTCACAATTTTGAATTTAATTTGGTAGAATAGAAAGAAAGAAAAAAAAAATCTCAAATGCCATGTATGTTCTATAATGTTTTGCTTAAAATGTTTAATTTACTTCTACCATTTTTCTTTTTTTATGAAGTCTAAACTAATGGCTAGATTTGAAGCATTCGACCATTAGATTATTTTAAAAATTATAAGAAATCTTGATATCAACTACAGAATAAAAAGGGATTTTTTTTTTCTTCTCTTGTAATTCCCATCTACTTATAAAAAGTAAAAACGAAGAATAAAAATAAAAATAAAAAAGTTGGAATTCTAAAAAAAGTTTTCCCATTTGAGGCAATTGAAATTCGAATTTTGAATTAATTGCACGTCCAAAACAAAAGCAAAGAATAGAGAGGTTAGAGAAAACGCGGCGGCTGGGCGAAAAGTGTGGAGCCGGAGGAGCCAAAGGGAGCCGCATAGGCGCATAGGTGAGGCCGCTACTGTGAAGAGAGAGAAATAGGGATGGTGAGTCATCAGCTCTTCCCTAAATCGCGAGCTCCCGTCTGACTACGATTGATTGGACATGTTGCTTTTGTTTTCTTTCGCTCTCCTTCCCACTCCCTCGTTGTCATCTACATTTCCTTGCGATACTTTTTGCTTCCCAAATTGCCCTTTTCACTTTTATATAATTATATATATATTTTTTAACAATTTATTTTATGCTTAGTTATTATTATATATAATATATGAATTAATTGTACACTTTCAATTTCACTATACTCTTTTGTAGTCAAATTAATTTATTTTTTAAATGGAAAGCATATTAATAATATTTTAATTATTTATTATAAAATATTAAGTGAAGAATGGAAAAAATAATGCATACACTATTCAATTGTTTAACATTTTTTTTTTAAGTACTTTCATTCAAACAAACGAGATTACAAATATAAAAATAAATACAAACTAATTTGAAAAACCCAATTCAGACACACTCTTAGCATTTCAATGAATTGGTAGGATACCAAAAAAATAGAAGGCACTAATGAATGTAGTAGTTGATTAAAACTGTGACGTTTTAGGATAGATAAAACCATATGGATTAATTAAACCCATAAAAACTTAAATCTTGATAAGTTTCCAAAGGAACTGTTAAGATTTAGCATAAAACCAAATAGTGGAAAAACAGTTTCCTTCATAGACACAGAGTCTGAGACCCAACCGGTTCGGGTTTTGAACCAAAATCCAATCTAGACTGACCATTAGCACCTCAATAACTTGAAAAGAGACCCAATAGGCGAAAAAAAATACACTACACATACACAAAATCTGAAGTCCAACTGGTTTGGGTTTAAGAGAAAACAACACAACAACAAAACATTATAAAAATACATGACAAAAAAGCAAGAAAAAAAATCTAAGACCATAAAACAACAGCATCAGAAGTGGAGGTGGAGGCGTGGAAGAGCTCCTGGCGACGCGTGAGGGATAGGTAGGGCTGGGTATCGGTCATATCGGTCCGATTAATAGAGTTATCGGTTATTGACCGATAAGCTATCGGTTAACCGATTCTTGACCGATTACCGACCGATAAGCTATCGGTTAATCGGTTAATCGGTCATATCGGTAATCGGTTNTAGACAGACCATTAGCACCTCAATAACTTGAAAAGAGACCCAACAGGCGAAAAAAATACACTACACATACACAAAATCTGAAGCCCAACTGGTTTGGGTTTAAGAGAAAACAACACAACAACAAAACATTATAAAAATACATGACAAAAAAGCAGGAAAAAAAATCTAAGACCATAAAACAACAGCATCAGAAGCGGAGGTGGAGGCGTGGAAGAGCTCCTGGCGACGCGTGAGGGATAGGTGCCGAAAAAACTTGCTAGGGGAACGTCGGGGAATGCCAAAAAGGTTTGACAACAGTGTGGAGGGGCATAAACAACGTATAACTTATGTATTGACCTGTGATATTTAGATAATGACTTGCTCAAAAATACACATTATATATATATGACCAACTATAAAATATAATAACAGTAAGATAAAATGTTTTTTTTTTCTTCCTTGCCAATTTGTCCATTTGCTTTTGCAATGTTTCCTTTTGTCACTCAAATAACAAAAATATCTTCTATTTTTATTTATTTTTTAATAATTGAAGTAAAATCTTAGGGTAACATGCAAGTTTTGCTTTATTTATATATATTTTTGTGTGTTTTCGTTTTCTCTATGTATAAAGCAGCATCCCTTGATATTTCTGGCTTCCACTTTTGCATAAACCAGCAAACTTTAGATGAGAACCAGAGCATTTTTGTAGCTTCTTGATTGTCCTGCGTGAGCACTTTCCCTTCGCTTTTACCCTTTTATTCGTCCTATAAAAGGGTAACCCACCCCTTACGGCCCTGAAAAACAAGTACCGTACGCAACCTTTTTTCATGAAGCTGGACATATTTTCCTTGTTAACTTTCTCAGGTTCAATGGACTGCATGCACTTGAGAGGCAATTTAATTCATTTCAAGTAAATCAAACACACATAAAAGTAAATAACAAAAAAGCTGCTACCCTCGATCTTGTCATCACATACATTTCTTTCTTGTCCTTCCATGGATAAAAATCCTCAACATCCCATGATCAAGATTATGATCATTAATAAGCATGCAAAAAGTTCAACTAAGAAAAAACACAGGAAGAAACACAAATTAAGACATCCTAGTAATTTGGCTGTGAACCCAGATTTTTTACCATGATTGAAAGGAACCCCTTTCCAGAAAAATCCCCTAGGAGTTTATCTTGCCCTAAATAATATGAGAAAAAGACAATGCCAATTTATTTATTTATTTATTTACGATTTCTTTTACCCATATAGGGTATTAAGGTAATTTCAGCCCGCCTGTCCACTCTTCCACAAGAAAAGAAAACCTCCGGTCCTTTCACCTAGCTCCATATAACCCCATCAAGCTCTCCATCCCAGAGAGGGAATATCTCTTCCTCTCTCTCTCTCCATCAAAGTTCTCACCTTTGAAGCTCTCCCACCCAAACAGAATACTCTGCCTCACGCACAACGCAGTATCTGCTGAGAAAATTTTTCTCTGACGCACTAAATGTACTACCGCTTTGTCTTCTTTTGCTGCTGAGTGATGGGTTTGAGCTCTTCCCACTCTCAGACTTTCCACATTACAGTGATCCTCACCACCCGCTTCTTCTGCCAGAGGCTTTAGAGTTTTAATCTCTGAAGAAAAAGTCTATGACCGTTGCTTTGGTTTTCTAGAATACTACCGTTTAAGTTCCTCTGGAACTTCAAATACAGAACTGAAAAAAGAAAAGAAAAGAAAAGCTATGGCGGGTGGTAAAGTCTATGGGGGTGCTTCAAACATGAGCGTCTTACTTCAAAGTGAAAGGCTTCCTTGTTCTTCTGAGGTCCTTGAGCCTCTCTGGATTACCAGCTCTGATCCCTCTTTGCACGGTAATTTTCCAAACCTGTGGTGCAATTTTTTCATTCGCTTTTGGGCTCTTTGAGCTATTATTCAGCCCGTTCTGTGCCTTCTTTGTTATGGGGTTCTTGCTTTATCTTTTTTTATTTTCTTTTTATATTAAGCCTCACTTTTAATATTTACCAATGGGTATTTCTTGGTTGATATTGGAGATGAATTGTTTCTTCAATTTTGACGCTGATAGTTCATATTTGTTGATCTTGAATGTTTACTATTTTTCATTGGTGTATTTTTTTTATTCTGCCTTTTATCTCCGTTACGTGGCTTCATTGGTGAAATTCGATTATTTTGGTTATGAAACAGAGTACCCCTGTTTTGCCAACATACTGAGAAGTAAAGGTTGAAACATTCATAGTTTCTGACATTAAGCCGCTGCGTTTGTGTTTTAATGTGCTCTCACTGTGGTTTATCTGCCTTGATTGTTGATTTTTTTTCGGATTACGGCTGGTAGAGCATATGCAGGGTAGGTAGCAGATACTTTGGCTATTAATTTCACTAGATTTATTTCATGTTAGAGAAGGAAACAAAGTGGGAATAGTTGCATAAAGTTGCATCTTTTTCAAAAAAATGTTTCAAAGCAATTGAGATTAAAAAAAAAAAAAACCACCCCCAGGTCCATTTGTTGCGTTCCCATCCATGAATTTTGCATATGAAGTAACCAAGATAAGAAATAAATACGAGCAATTTGAAATTTTTATAACTATCTAATTTTGGGTGTCTTCAATTCAGCTTCAAAATCCATGGTTAATTTTGACAAGGTTAGTGGAGGAGACAACACTGCTAGCCCATTTTTCCAACAGCTCGGTAACGATGAAAATGGTGATGAGGAGGATTGTGATGGGTGCTTTCATCGACCCGGAAAGAAAAGGCGGCTTACAACCAATCAAGTTCAGCTTCTTGAGAGAAGTTTTGAGGTGGAAAACAAACTTGAACCAGAGAGGAAGATCCAACTCGCTAAGGAACTTGGTTTGCAGCCTCGGCAAGTTGCCATATGGTTTCAAAACCGGCGGGCTCGTTTCAAAACCAAACAACTGGAAAAGGATTATGACTCGTTGAAAGCTAGTTATGATAGGATCAGGGTTGACTATGACAATCTCATCAAGGAGAAGGAAGGCTTAGAAAATGAGGTAAATCCTATATGCTTGCTCTTTCAAATACTAGTATGGTGGAAAAATGGTTCAAAGGCTCTCTGTTTCATATGCAACAGGTTAATTCCCTGAGGGACAAATTGCTTAGTAGAGAGAAAGGGAAGGAAAATGAGGAACCACTTGATGCCTGCAAGTCTTCAAATGCAGAAATCCGAGAGCCAATTCCAAATGCAGTTTCTGATAACGTATCCAATGCGCTATTATTGGTGTGTAAACAGGAAGATGCAAGTTCTGTCAAAAGTGATGTTTTTGACTCGGATCGGGATAGCCCAAATTACACTGATGGGAACCATTCTTCATTGTTAGAGCCTGCTGACTCTTCTCATGCCTTCGAACCAGAGCAGTCAGATTTCTCACAAGACGAAGAGGATAATCACTGCAAGGTCCTACTGCCCCAAGCATGCTTTCTAAAAGTTGAAGATGGATGTAACGATCTCCCGCTTGCAAATTATTGTAATTTTGGTTTCCCAGTGGAAGAGCAGCCCTTTTGTTTCTGGAACTACTGAGTTATCTATCATATGTCACTTCAGCTTCTCAATTTCTATGATGCGCACTTAGTTGTAATTATGTTTAGCAAGCAATAAATCCTATTACCTTGCCCTTAGCCAGACTTGACATTGTTTCTTTTTTGGGTTTAAGATTCTTTGCGTATCCTGGCAAGCATGTTTAATACTAAACCAGAAGTAACACCCAACAACAGCAGTGTTTATGTCAGCCTGAGAAACCCATTTTTAATCCCGGCTGATAAAAGAAGCATGAAAGAGAAATGCTATATGCTCTTTCAAGTGTTATTGACTATATAACACTTTGGAGTAAGTTTACGTCTGGGATTGTGCACGTGAGAGTAGGCACTTGTAATTGTGCGCGAGAGCAAATAAGCACTTAAAAGTGAACGTAGCAATTTTTGATGGAGTGAATGTAGCAATTTTTGATGGAAGAAAGTGTGCACTTTTAGATTATTGAAAGTGCTTTTCAAGCATTTATCATATGAAAAGGATGGGGAAATTTTTGCCAAAAAGTCAAGAATTCGGTATGGTTCATCTTCAACAAGTTCTTGGATTGGCCTGGACTTTGAGGCTCATACAGCTTCTTGAGGATGTCGACAGATTGGTCTATTACTTATATAAGTTATAAACAATTCACTGCTATTTGTTTCTAATAATCCATTTGTTTATTCATTGAGATTGCGTCTGTCGCAGAATATCTTGCTGATGCAAGTTGATTCCCCTATGGAAATTTGTAGAAAATGTCTCTCTTTAAAGATAGGATCTCTCTAATATTTTATTTATTTTGATGGAATATGGATTGCATCATCAGTAGGCAGTAGGCATCTGGAAATGGACGGACTTCGAGTGCTATTGGTTTCTCACAGTTCACGTGAAAAAATTCCTGTTTTCTCTCTCTCTCTCTCTCTCTCTAAGCAAATACAAAGAAGCTGTAAACATATTTCTTAAGACACCCAACAACCTAATTCTCATATAATTTTGTCTTTATGATATTATCGAGTAACGTTTTCTCATTTTTTTATTTTATTTTATATATTCATATAAGAGAGAGAGAAATTTAAACTAATAACTTTTGTTTTATTAAGCGTGTTCCTAACCGATTCAACTATCTATTTGAGACACCTTTTCTCATGTGAAAACGAAATTTTGGAGGAGAAAATAATAAAAGTAAGGGAGGGGGGGTTGAATACAAGAGGTCACCAGAACACAATGAAATTAGGTGTTAAAAGTCAACAAAATCAAGCTGTTCTTCAATGTCTACCAAATGGACGTTTAGGATGAACAGCTGTGCACCAGTAATGGACCACATACCTGCTTTCTGAAATCATTTAAAAGCTGTGTACCATCAGATGCTGAAGAGATAAATAAAAGAGCAGCAAATTCAGAAGGCAGAGATCAAGGAAGATCTTTGAAAAATGCTTAAAAAAGAAAGATTACATTTGTGAACTGAGCACCATCAGAATGGACAGTCATTGACGTTTGCAGAGAAGAGGTGGATAAATTGCAGTTACATTGAACAAGCTTAGTCTATGAAAACCCGCCAAAATTCATCATGACAATGAAGCATACAATCACTGCAATTTTCGTGAAAGAAGCAATACCCGTGACATTTCCAAACTTAGTTCTGGTTTTTCTTCTTTCTAGGGGAAGATCAAAGATGTGGGTTTGATTCAATAATAATTTGCATTTGAACCAATTTTTAATTACTTGGGAATATTATTTAGTAAAATATTATATACTGTATTCATTTTTATATAGGCCCCTAAATTATTTGTCGTTTGCAATATAGTCTCCGATGTTCAAAAGGTAATGTTTTAATTGGGTCTGTCGCTTTAAAAATGAGAAGCTTAAACTTAAAAAACAGTTTATAATTTTTAAAAATCAAAGAGACTTTTTCGGTTAAATTAAAAATATTTTTTATTGACTACTATTTTCTGTCTCACCAAATACCAAAAAATATATATTTTTCAGAAATTATTTTATGCCAAAACAAACAAACAAAACCTTAAAGATGAAATTTCCAAGGTACTAATAACATGCGAAATTTTAGTGAACGTATCTATATAGAGTAATGGTATAGTATATCACCTTTTACCTGGAGTAATTTTACACGTCCACCTTGTATCTATCTTAAATCCATCTAATAATGATGTGGCTATTAAAATTACCGTTTGATCAAAATTCAATAATGATCAATCACAAACTTAATGGTGATTTTAATAACCACATCATTCTTAAATGAACTTGTAGCATTACTCGTGATATTAAGATGATAGAAGAGTGATGAATAAATTTGCTGATCTATATAATGTGTAGGGAAATACTATGTGTGTTTTTAGAGTTTTTTTTTTTTTTTGTGTTCTCATAATTATGATGTAGCTTTTAAAATCATCAATAAATTAAAAGTAAAAAATAACAATATCAAATTCAACGGTAATTTTAAAAGTCACATTATATTTGAAAGAACATAAAAAAAATACTAGAAAAATATATAGCATTTTCCTAATATGTAATAACTAAAAAAAACGAGAAAAAGCCATGACAACTCGCCAGGTGTCAATGAGGAGTAATTCTAGAAATCATTATTTATCTTAAGTTTATCTAAGAATAATGTAACTATTAAAATTATTATTTAATCAAAATCTAATAATAATTTTAATAACCATATTATTTTTAAATAAACTGAAAATAACATAAAATAAATTTATAGCATTACTCATCGATGAGCCCTTTGAAGTTAGAGATATTTACTCAGGCGACGATTTCCATCACATAGATGAAACTCACACTTCTTGTCCGCCACGTGTCCTGTTGAGCTTGCCACGCAAACCGAGAGAGCAATCATCGAGTAGCTTGATTGTTGCGCCCCACTGGAGGCCCATTGGGCCCGGGCAACGTGGCAGCTAGTCGATGTCGAAAAGCAAGCCTAGAGAGGAGTGGGGTCCAGACTGTCCATTGCAGAAGTGTCTCGGGAGTATTCCAAAACCCTCTCCCACGAATTTTAATTTAATATTCAAAAGTTTATAAAATATTTTTAATTATTTATAGAGTAATATTGAAATACTATCCTATCTTCTCTATTAAAAAGTTGGAAAAATAAGACTAGAGTGGCAGCTACTTCTCTTTTTGATATTGCTCACCGCCTCTGCCAACTTAGAGGATGGAAAGAAGAATATGTTTGAGATTGTTTTTGAGAAATATAATTTTTATATTAAAAAAAATATTTGGATAAAAATTTTATTTATAAGTTTTTGTTAACAGTGTATTTTAGTCATTTTTAAGTTTTTTTTTTTACTCTTAAAAGCGTTTTTAAATTTTTTATTAAATAAATACTTTCTTCATCAAACATATTTTTTGAATGTTAAAAACACTTTTATGCATTTCAAATGCAATTTCAAATAGTCTCTAAATCAATATTTTTTATACCACATCAATAAGAGTAATGTTCCAAGTTCCTCTTGTGTCACTATTGTGTCCCTCAAAAAATAATGTGGCTCTTAAATCACCATTGAACTTGTGATTGATTATTATAAGATTTTAATCAAATGGTAATTTTAAGAGTCACATCATTCTTGGAGGGACACAAAAAAGACTTCTAAAATTACTCCATCAATAAAGAGTTACCTCATTTGATTTTTTTTGTTTTGAACTTTTTAATTTTTTTATGAGAAGAATATAATAATAAAATTTTTAAATTTATTATATTATTTAATTAAGTTAAAAATCGTATTTTATAATATTTTGATGAAATTTAGAAATTAAAAAAAAAAAAAAAAACACGTGGAGTTGTATAATATTCCCTTGGAGTCACTCTCTTCAAGGAGGTACAGATACTGAAGGGATGTAACGCATGGAATAGGGCCCAAGACTTGATATGGGCTTCGTTGGCAGTAATATTTCTCTTTGGAGCTGATTCGCTTTCATGGGTCCCGCGGCCCACGTGCAAACCACGCCCTCTTGTCGGTGCATTCATGGTTCGACTCGACACAAGGTGCTATGACCTGGCCCCTGGGGAGGAGGAGAGAGGATGTGGGTTCTGGATTGTTGCTGAGAAAACCAACCGCAATGGGCTTCTAGTTATTGAAATGGAATAGACTGAAATTGACCTTTTTCTTGAAATAAATAATTAATTAATTACTTTGCTAAGCAAGATTCTCATATTTATTTATTTCTTTATTTTTTTAAAAAAATTATTCTCATATTATACACGTATAACAAAGCTGAGAGCAACTATAAATTTGTCACAGTTGGGCTGAAGAGCTGGGCTCAAGTACGGTTGACCCAGCCTGAATAATCCAACACTATTAGTTAGGCCCTCATATAGACGTTATTNTCTTTGGAGCTGATTCGCTTTCATGGGTCCCGCGGCCCACGTGCAAACCACGCCCTCTTGTCGGTGCATTCATGGTTCGACTCGACACAAGGTGCTATGACCTGGCCCCTGGGGAGGAGGAGAGAGGATGTGGGTTCTGGATTGTTGCTGAGAAAACCAACCGCAATGGGCTTCTAGTTATTGAAATGGAATAGACTGAAATTGACCTTTTTCTTGAAATAAATAATTAATTAATTACTTTGCTAAGCAAGATTCTCATATTTATTTATTTATTTATTTTTTTCACAGTTGGGCTGAAGAGCTGGGCTCAAGTGCGGTTGACCCACCCTGAATAATCCAACACTATTAGTTAGGCCCTCAGATAGACGTTATTCTTGGTATAAAACGAGTGCAAATTTCAGAGGGCCTCAGAAAATAATTCTTGAAATCTGTTTGTAAGGAAAAAAAAAAAAAAACCACAAATATGATGTTTTAATGATTGTTTTTGAACTTAAAAAAAAAAAAAAACAGTTTCAAAAATACCATTTTGGTTGCAGTTTCCAATACAATAGAGATCCAAATTAACCCACATGTTATCTTTGTTAAGCATGTGTGATTATCTTGTCAGGTCGAGGTTGATTAGACAAGTATGTTTGTTAATGTGTCTTGGATGGTGTTTTTTTTATTTATTTAAAACAAATGTTTTAATGTGATATAAAATAATTTTGAGTGTTTATATTTAGATTATTTGTTAATATTTTTATTGTGAGAACATACAATAAAATACATGAACCAAACTTTTAGCACCATTAGCTAAAAGCAAAATCATCCTTTGTGCTAATTACATTTGCCACACATGTAGTTTGAGTTGAATTTGAAAAGAAAAAGAATCTAGACTCAGGTTCACAAAGAAGTCAGGTTTCTGTTTGAAATAGAACAAACTTAACAGAACAAATTACCCAACTCTTGGCAGGCATAGATTTTAGAGAAATGTGCTTTGAGATTAGGAGATGAAAATAATCTCAACTTATGTTATCACATGGTGTGCATGAAAGAATTTCTACTCATTAGTGAGAGGAGCAGCTTAGGAGTGATTTCTGAACCAAAGTAGTTAACAGACCAGATCCTGGTTGAAAAATAAAGATGTTCCAAGAAGTAACTAAGATTAACTTAAAAGGGTTGTCTGGATTCTGAGAATAGAACATAGGATTCAAAGAAGTGGGTTCACAATTGTCTTATTGTTAACTAACAAAAAGAATGTTACTAACTAGCACACAGTTTACTGGTGCTCCCTTATCCTGGAGATCAGGAATGCTTAACACATAGAAAAGACACAACTAAATCGTAAACCACCATCTTTTCTTACATGTTGAGCCAGGCTCCATCTTGCCTACTGCAACCTCTCTCAGTCTCACCCCTTTTCTGGATCCAACAAAAATTAAGCTAATTGTCTTCAGGTTATTAGACAAGAGGTAAATGAGCATGTTCCCGGCAGAATATCTGACCAAGGTAGAGTGGCTCACCAAAGAAACTGGACATTCAACCTTGTATCTCTAATCAACAGCGAAAATAGGCATCTTCTTTTATATCCCAAATATTGAAGCAGAAGTAAGATGGTAAAAGATGCCATAGATCCAACAGCCAGCCAGTTCTATATTTTTCACATATTACTGCACTAGCACACTAGTAACTTTTGTTTAAGATCACCTCTAATCATGGTAAAAGATGGTGAAAGATGCCATAGATCCAACAGCCAGTCAGTTGTATCTTTTTCACATATTACTGCACTAGCACACTAGTAACTTTTCTTTAAGATCACCTCTAATCATGATCAAAAGGATCATACTGTAAGCAATATGGGAACAGAAAACATGATAATGTGGCTCTAAATATTAGATTATAAAAAGTAAAAATGATTTTCAGGCATTGTTCGAACATGAGGTCTCTCTGAAGGATGCTTAGATCTTGAACAGCATTATAAGAAAAAAAAAATCCAATCCAATGTTATTGATAGAATCAAAATTTGCACAGGAAGGTAGATAGGCCTCGACATTGAGATTAAATTTAAAACTGCATAGATTGTCACCCCCACAGCTATGAGGGGAAAAAGGAGTTAAGTTTGCTAATTTATCACTTCGATGAGCTAGAAGACTTCCTGAGTTTCCGAAGGATGCTCCACATGAATGTGGAAATAAAGAAGAGGATAACCCCAGTAACAACGGCATACTTGAGACCAAGATTTACCAGCAAATTTACCAGAAGCCCAGCCAACAAAACACCAAAGAAATTTGCAGATACAGCTGACCAAAATGGCATCTCAAGAACAGAAGCTATAATGGCTCCTGTCCATGCTCCTGTTCCAGGGAAAGGCACAGCCACAAACAGCATCAGACCGAGCCACTGGAACTCTTCCACAGGACCAGCCTTCTTTTTGGCACTCTCAAATAGCATGTCGAGGAACCGAGAAGCAGCCTGATTCCTCCCAGCGAGAAAAGATGCAAATTTCTTCAAATATAGAATGATGAAGGGCACAGGAACCATGTTCCTGCAGTTGAAGCCCTAAAGTTTGTTAATTTTAATCTCATCAGGCTACCAATCTACTGAAATCAAACTCCCTTGCACAAATAATCGCAGAGAATTGTAGACACAACAGTATCATGAATTATCCAAAAGCACTGAACCTCAAATACAAGCGTAATTTCTATCAAATGGGCCTAAAGGCGCTGAGAACAATGTGTGCTAGAGATAAATGGTCTAAACAATGAAGTGCCTCTTCCACTTATATCACTACATTCATACAAATTCAATCAAACAGGTTCAGAGGAACTGAAAGAACCAAAATGATCAAAATGAGAATTCCAACAACAGCCACATATAATTTCAGAAATGGAGTTTTGAGAAAAAGGGGGAAAAGACTAACCCAAGTACCGATAGGACGGTTAGGGGAACAGGATTGAGTTGCATCCAATACCCAACAGGAATAGCCCCACGAAGCTCGAGCACAGGAAGCGTAGCAAGAGCAAACACGACGGCCTCATCAGGCCAGCCCAAACGCCGAAGCGCACTCGCAATCTTCAGGCCAGAGCTCGAGGCTCTAATGGAAGCCAAAGCAGCATTAGCCTCCCCAGAAGCCGCAAACCAAACCAGGGATACAGAAGCCCAAAAGATTACCCACAACAGCAATTTGCCAGGCCGTTCCGCAAAGGACGGCAAAGTCTCATTCTCCTCAACTGAGTCAGGAAACCCATCTGAAGAAGCTCCTGTTGCAAGAAGAGGACCAAAATGGTGGGGAGCTTGGAAGGTTAAGCGCCGCGCGTTTGATTTGAATAGAGGGTCTGCGCTAGGAATAATGGAGGAAAGGACATGGTTGACAGAAATTTTCAGGTGGGTCTTTCGAGTAGAGAAAGTTGAGGTCAATGGTGACACCGATAGAGAGGCAGCCATTGATAATGGAATTATATTATATAGAAGGATTGGTGTAGGTTACAGTTTATAGAACTTCAGCCCCATAAGCTGTGTTGAACAACAAATTCTACGGTCCTACACTCGGCGTGCCTCGCGAATTGGGCATCATGTGTTAATGCAACAACAAAAGTCACGATACTTTTCCCTCAGCAAGTAGGATACTATTTGGAAAATGCCGAAGTGTGAGAGAACTGAGAAGGGTACAAGGCTACAAAGCAGCACAAGCAAACAAACAAGGAGGATTTTCCGAGGTTAAGTTTTTCACATTTGATAGGCCAAAGTAAGAAAGATAGGGATTGGGGATTGCCGAATGGGATCTATAGAGTGCTTTGCTTCATAGTTTAATACAGACCACCAAAGAGTGGCGACCAATAATTGGTTATTGACCCCTAGATTAGAGACGGATTGTCGATTAAATCAATGTTGTATTTTTAGTTAGAATATGATTGTTGACTCCTATTAATGCACTTTTTTTTTTTACATGTTCGCACAAGAGAGGGAAGGAGGATTCGAAATAGTGACCTCCGCTTCATTAGGCTTGGTCCCAGCCGATTGATCTACTTCTTGGAGACTCCTATTAATGCACTTAATCCTCTATCAAACATGATTGGGATTACATTACCTATAATTGGGTCAATAATTGTGGAGAAGGGATCAAGATCCCCGGCAATTTTCCAGAATTGTCAGCCCATTTTGTTGAGAATCTCAGCCATTAAAGAGATCTAATGGCTTAAAATAAACACCCATTTTCTTAGTGGATGGCATATATTCCGGAAGCTTAAAAAGTTTACCTCCAAAGGCTTTGCTTTTTCCCTCTAAAAAAATTTCCCTCGAAAGTGGGAAAGAGGAAAATTAATTAAAATGCTTCTTCTTTTATTTTTTTCATCTCTTTCTCAAAGAAAAAAAAAAAAAACCACCACAAAGCTTCAACATTTTGCAGATATTTCGGATTGCAACTGATATTTTTAAGGGAGAATCTGAGAGAAACTACCAAGCAGGATAACACTATTAAACTGGTATTTATCTTTTGGGTAATTTGTCCATTTTCATTGTTTATTTTAATCTCCCTCGACGGCTCGTGTGCGACCTGAAGGTCATGGGGAAGAGACGAGACATGAGCTTCGGAGTTCAACTACTATTTTGACTGGATATGTTGCCAAAGGAGATGGTGAGAGAGAGTCGATGAAGTGTTACTTCACATAAAGATGGTGAGACGTGAGCTCCAGGCTGAATGAGAGAGAGAGAAAGAGAAAGAGAAAGGTAAAGATAGGAGAGAATAAACTTAAATTTTGAATTTTGAAATTCAACATCGGGAATATAAGCTATTCACTAAAAAATAAGTGTTTTATTTTAAGCTAGTAGATCTCATCAATGACTGAGATTCTAAAAAAAATTGGTTGGCAATTTTGGGAGAATAGCCAGGGATCTTGATCCGTGAAAAAGTGCTAGAGAGCCAAACAAATGAATACAGAAAAAATTTTAAATTGACGTGGTAGACCGTGAATGGCAGATAAGGAAGAGAGAATTACATTTTTTTTTTAATTTAAAAACCCTTACTACATCAGTTTAAAAATTTTTCTAGGTTCATTTGTTTGGATCTCTAGCATTTCTCATAATTGTGAGANATTTTCTTAGTGGATGGCATATATTCCGGAGGCTTAAAAAGTTTACCTCCAAAGGCTTTGCTTTTTCCCTCTAAAAAAATTTCCCTCGAAAGTGGGAAAGAGGAAAATTAATTAAAATGCTTCTTCTTTTATTTTTCTCATCTCTTTCTCAAAGAAAAAAAAAAAAAACCACCACAAAGCTTCAACATTTTGCAGATATTTCGGACTGCAACTGGTATTTTTAAGGGAGAATCTGAGAGAAACTACCAAGCAGGATAACACTATTAAACTGGTATTTATCTTTTGGGTAATTTGTCCATTTTCATTGTTTATTTTAATCTCCCTCGACGGCTCGTGTGCGACCAGAAGGTCCTGGGGAAGAGATGAGACATGAGCTTCGGAGTTCAACTACTATTTTGACTGGATATGTTGCCAAAGGAGATGGTGAGAGAGAGTCGATGAGGGCTTACTTCACATAAAGATGGTGAGACGTGAGCTCCAGGCTGAATGAGAGAGAGAGAAAGAGAAAGAGAGAGAAAGGTAAAGATAGGAGAGAATAAACTTAAATTTTGAATTTTGAAATTCAACATCGGGAATATAAGCTATTCACTAAAAAATAAGTGTTTTATTTTGAGCTAGTAGATCTCATCAATGGCTGAGATTCTAAAAAAAATTGGTTGGCAATTTTGGGAGAATAGCCGGGGATCTTGATCCGTGGAAAAGTGCTAGAGAGCCAAACAAATGAATACAGAAAAAATTTTAAATTGACGTGGTAGACCGTGAATGGCTGATAAGGAAGAGAGAATGACATTTTTTTTTTAATTTAAAAACCCTTACTACATCAGTTTAAAAATTTTTCTAGGTTCATTTGTTTGGATCTCTAGCATTTCTCATAATTGTGAGATATTTTTGTCGATTTTTCTCCAAACAAGAACCTTTCTACTTAAGTAGACGTTCACTTGTCTAAATAAGTAAATATTAGGGCCTCATTGAAGTCTACAGTGTCCTATAATTCCATGAAATTAGTACCCAAAAAAAATTGCGAGAAATCACCATCATTTCTAAAGGACCAATGCATATTGTGAATTCAAAAAAAGTAGTTCAATAGGATGGAATCACGCTTAGGGGTTGTTTGATAACCAGTTTCTGGATACACTGTTCATCAGGGTTGTACTGTAGCGCCTGTTGTTGTTGACTTTTTATTAAAATGTTTGGTTTGTAATTACAATTTTACCCTCATCTCAAATCTCCTCCCTCTCTTTCCATGGCTTCGTCTGGTAACCCGAACTAGCAACCGCAGCCCATCCCCACCTTCGACATGCAGAGCTTCTTCAAACCCACGAACCCTTCACCGCCGCAACCACCAAACCCTCCAAATCTAAACATTTCGCCCCCATTTTCGCCTCCCTCCGGCCCTTACTCGTACCCGCCCCAATCTGCACCGTTTCAACCCAGCCCATATCACCACTACCCTTACCATCCTCAACCGCAAAACGCAACTTTGCACCACCAGCGCTCCCTCTCCTACCCCATACCTCCTCTCCAAGGGATACAAATATTCATAGCCCATGAAAGTTGAAAAAACCCCAGATTGCATAGTAATCCAAATTACAACTATTCTTACATAATAGTCTAACAAGGTAGAATTTTAGAATTTGAAAAGAAAAAAAAAGAGGAACAAAATCCCAATTATCGATTTTTTTTCTCGAGAAAATAAGGTACAAAAAAGAAAAACGTTGCTCGAAATCGAAAAAAGTGACAGTTGATTCAGAGACACAGAGCCGTGGCACAAAGATCGCAATCGTCGCTGTCCATCGGAGGCGGGAGGTTGAGATCGAACGGAAGGAATTTCCTCCGAAACGACGAGGTGAGCACGCAGTCGTTGTCATTGTTGTCGTCGACGACCGAAGACGAGGAGCTGCAGTCGCTGTGGCAGTCATCGGGTGCGGCCGGGTGCACGGGCGGCACTGATGCAACCACCTTCACCCTCGGCGGAGCAACCACCGCAGCAACCCTGGGCCCGGACCGTTCGATCTCCATACTCGTCGTCGGCCTCGCCGCGTGTCGTTGAACCGGAACGTTCGACCTCCCCGAACCGGCCGAAACGCCCGAAACCCTCGCCCCCTCGTCGTCTCTGACCCGAAAATCGACGATTTGAGCGCCCGTCACCGGGAAATTGATCTTCGCCGTTTCGGATGCCGAGCAGTAAGCTCCCCAAGGGCCGACACTTGGGCGGCGACCGCGTGGTCTACGACGTCGACGTGAGGCTGGAAAAGGAGACCCAGCCCCAGCTGGAGGTCACTCCCATCACCAAGTACTAGTCCGATCCACACCTCGTCTTCGGCCGCCAGATTGCACACAACAAAGGAACAACGGAAGAACGAGAGTGAGAGAACGAGAAAGAAAACCCCAATAGAAGATGAAAGGCATATAAGGATATAAACGTAATTTCGCTGCGATGCGGAACACGTCAGTGACAATTTTATACATATAACGACAAAAGCGCTACAGTGCAACCATGAACAGTGTATCCCGAAAATGGTTATCAAACACCACCTTAATGAAATTGAAATTATTAATTCGAATTTTTCTTCCCTTTTTGTGCAAACATGTAAAAAAAAAAGAAGAAGGAAGAAGCATTGTTTCCCTAGTATGAGTGCCAAAGGTTTTGATACCAATATCATGATGCAAAGTGAGTTTATTTTTTAATTTTTTATTTCACATCAAGGAGAAACGAGAGATTCAAACTTCAAAGTTCAAACTAGGGTTTTTTTATTTTTTTATTTTTATTTATTTTTATAATTTTAAATCCAAATAAAACTCTATATTTTAAACATATCAGCACGTGTGGTCAACCTCACTCTATCCCACTCCCAAGTGCCGTAAGTCCCGTAACCCCATCTCAGCTCAGAGCACAGATGTGTTAGAGAGATTCACAAGTGTATTATCATGAGCCGCAATCGCAAGCGGGACAGGCCCTACCCCTCGCGTCACGTGCCGACCTCGTCGCTTGCCAAGCGGCGTCGTCCGGCGCCTCGTCGAGAGGTAGACGAGGAGATCGTGGACAAGCCGATACAGAAGCCAGCACCGGCGCCGGCGCTGCTGGTGACGGGGCTGCCCAGGGACTGCTCGGTGCTGGACGTGAAGTCGCGGTTTGAGATCTACGGGTCGATCTCCCGCATCCGCATCGACCGCGATGGGTCCGCCTACATCATGTACCGCGCCAAGGACTCCGCCCAAGCCGCTTTCGCCGCTGCCCTCGACCCCTCTTTCGCCATCACCGTTGATTCCCAAAAAGTACTCTCTCTCTCTATTTCGTTTACTTGCCAAGAAAGTTGGGAGGAATTTTAATAGAGGAAAAGCTAAATTGGAATCCTAATTTTTAGTTGCATTTGCTAATAGAGGGGTAATTGGGCTCAATTTGGTTGGTTTCTTTGCTTTTCAATAGAATGTCACTGAGGCTTCTTTGTTGTCTATTAAACTTGTTTTCCATTACCCAAACGGATAAATAATTTGAATTTCAGAAACTTCCCCGGAAATAAGCCGAAATTGTGATTTTCGATGTTAATACTTGACAAAGTTTCGAACTTTAGGGAATAGAATACCTCTGGAATTGCATATTGAGGAAAAATTAAATGCTTTGGGAAATCAAACAGTGCATTAACATTAATCTCTTGGTGGTTCTCTCTTATTTTCACTTGTTTTCTTGGATTTTAGTTTGCGTTTTGGTTATTGAACTGAGAGTGTTCATGTTGCAGGTAGAGGTGATGTGGGCAACCGATCCTCTTGCCCAGTGGAGGGAAGGAGTTGGGCTTGGTTCTAACAGGGATAATGGTTCGTCGTCTTCCAGACTTTTGCGGGCTGAGGTACCTTTGAGCAGACATGGACGAGGTAATAAGCTTGCTTCAGCTGTAGTGAACCCCAAAAGTGATAATGATGGTTCTTCTAGTGCTTTACAAGTGCCTTTCAGGGGCAGAGAAATTGTTGCTTATGATGATATCCTGTAATTATAGGATTAGGTTTAGCTATATATATATAGAATTTGTATTTAGGCCTGAAGCTGCTTGAAAGAAACTAGTGAAAGCTGTTGGATGTGGCTTTTAGTTTTATGATGTTTTCATGTTACTTCTGAGTCGTCTTGTCTAATTTATGGCTCTCTTTTTTGTGTGTATTTGGTTATGTAATTGTCCCGATTTCAAAATTTGATCTGAATGTGGTTTGCATGGCTGTTAAGTTTTCACCTTAGTGCAGATTTTCTCCGCATTTGTGATATGAATGTCTTATATATGGCGTGTTCTTGTATTCATTGAGAGTGCCTAGCATGGTGAATTCCATAGTTCAGCAATTCTATTGGCTTTTGAGATTTTTTCAGATGATGCAATTTATGTTGACTGTTGAAGAATTGTCTCAATGACATGTTTTTTGACAGCGTAGGTTGGATTTGCAACCTATTACCGTAGATCCTCTCGCTCTCTTTCTCCCGAGAATGATTTGATTCTGGATTATGACACTGGCTCAGAATTTAGAAGTCCACTGCTAAGATTTACTTCTTGAAAAAGGGGGGGAAAAGAAAGTCTGATGCTAAGATTGATCATCCACATTCTCAGATGAAATCTATTCTGAGCAAAATTGCAGCATACTTGAGTTAACAGGAGAAATCTAAAACAAAAATTAGATAATTAAAGTGCATTTGGTGTTATTAAGGGAATGATTTAGATCCTCTCATTGACTTCATTTGTTACACTCGATATTGAATTTCAGCCTGCTAGAAAAAAGAGCCAGAAGACTTGGGGGAGCTTTTGCATGCATAGCTCTGAAAAACCTTACTATGTTTATCTCGCCTGCCCCGTGTTCTTCTCCTTCTGAATGAGAAACGCAAAACAGCCAAGTAGTGAAGTGAGTGCTTTGAAACCTCGACCTGGAATATTTATTCTGTTTTAGAAATATGACAATTTTATTGGTTTTGAAAAAAAGTCACTTTTATAGAGTATGTTGAAGAAAATTATTCCAACCCAATTTAGAGGAAAATTTTGTCATTTGATATATATATATTTGACATGTCTACACAAGAAAATGGAGGAAAAATTCAAACTAATAATCTCTACTTCATTAGGCATGAGTTACTGCTGATTGAACTATCCTTAGAAACTCTTTACCATATAATTGAAGCTTAATAGTTGAGATGATACTAATTTTTTTTGTAAGCTACGTGATATGTAAACTTGTTTTACCTCTTATTCTCGCTAGTCTTTACTCCCAATAATTGTCCAATATAACGTCACTGGTCTTAATAATTTTAAATTTGTGCATATCGCAGCCAAAGCTAAACACTTTGCAGTGGTAACCGGCAAGATTCTTTTAATCTCTATTTTTTGGCCATGGGGTTGGGATGAACATGGATCACTTGCATGTGATCAGACTCACCTTCACTTGGCTGCCTTCAACTTACATGGCCAACGAAGCCACCACATTCAAAGTTTATTGTGATAGTTTTTCATGGCATGAGATCACATTGCATTCACATTTTTTATTTTCACAAGTTGTATGATATTTTTATTTATTTTTTAAATGCTTGAATTAGATCACTTTGGTGTTACATGGAGGTGTCTTACTACATCAGTAAACATCGGCAAAACAACAACCCATTTGAAAAAAATAAAAAATAAAAAGGAAAAAGGAAAAACATTTAGCAGAGTCGCATATACTAATCCTCTGATAAAAGAATCATGAGCTACCCACTCCCTGTATACAAAGAGTTAAACAAAGAAAAGAAAAGTCCCAGCTACAAGTACCACTGCTACTGCATGCTTCTCTCGTGGCTTCACGTTATAATTAGCAGATTGTTCTCATATCCGTTGTCATTGACTACAGGACGTAAGGGATCAACTCTCCATTCACCATCGACTATAAATTTGATCTGTAAGATAACACGTAGGAGGCTCATCATCTAAAGAGGAGCAGTGCGAATCTGAAACTATAACCAAGTTGATAAATATGACACACCAACCTCATATCTGCCCGGGTACAACTTCAGGCACAAAGAAAAGACACCCGTACTTGACTCCTCCATCTTCCTCTGCAAAAATAGCACCATAATTTACATGTTTTTTCAATGTTAAGCATCTCAAAAGCACCATTCACTTGTCTTTTTGTCACTGCAAGCAGAAAAAAGTTCGTACTAGCGGACCAAGTTGAAAATCCTGAAATATGACAATTGAAATGCATAATATATGAAACACTCCTTTACCTTCATTTATTTTTAAATGAAGGTGAAGAAATTGAACAATGCCAATCTTTACAACTGAATCCTATCAATTCCTGAACTAATAAACTAAACACAATTTCATAGCAGAGCAAATATTATTGCAGAAATGTGTAATCTTCTTCACAAATGCAAAAAGCATACACAATTCCTTCACATCTTCGACGCTGACAATTGTAGTGATCAAACTAGAAAGATTAATTATCCATAACTAATCAAAAGTCCTATCCTTAAAAGAGTCGCAACTAGGTGGCAAACCTACTGCAAGAAAGCTAGCCCCATCATTAGTTGCATCCATGATTTCAAGTGTACCAGATATAAACTTCCTTTCCAGACGTGAAAAGGGCAGCAAAAACTCAGTAATTCAAGGCAGTCTCTTGGCAGTAAATTATTAGAACACACATACACACGATAAATGAAGATTTTGAAGGAATGGTGCACGTATTTAGATAGTTCTGGACCTTTAAGAGAAATCTGTCCTGTATGACATTAAAAATTCAGATATACCTGTCCCCACAAATAATATATTTCTTGGTCCACTTAGCACTATTGCAGCTTGCAACTTAAAACATGGTCTAGTACTAATGCTCCTTCGTCCATCACTCCTGGAGAAATTTGTTAAGGTTCTATTTATGTTCGTAATAACAACACTATAGTGTAGAACCACATCTCATTGTTCACCAAATTCCAATGAAATATGAACTTTATTTTCTAGCTTATTAAAATATGAACTATTATGCAACTCAAGAATGGGCCAGGGCATTTCAATACCTTACATCATGCAGATGCTTAACCAATTAATTTAAGGTCAACAAACCCTTATCCCAACTAATTTGGTCTGGTCATACAGACCCATTTTGCCCATCATTCCTACTTCGTTGAATTTCACCAAATCATACACCATATTGTTACGTGCTTACGTAACGTATTGAGAACTAGGTAGAAAGATTGATGTGGTAGCATTTTCGAGGAATCCTAGACCTCCTAGTAGGATTTTCGAGGAATCCTAAACCTCCTATGAGCAATTAGAGGTGCTCTCAACTCCTACTAGGGCTGGGCATGGGTCGGTTCGGGCGGGTTTCGGCCCGTTTGGCCACCTGACCCGTGCCCATCGAGTTTGGAAAATTCCTACCCGCTATGTTCATTGAAAGCACTAAACCCGCCGGGTATTCAGGTAGGACGGGGCGGGTTGGTCGGGTTTGTCGGGTGGGGCGGGTATTTTTTATTCTCGTCAGTTTCAATCATCAGGAATTCAAATTTCCTGGTTTTTTGTAACAAATCCAGCAGCTTGACAGTCACTGTGAGAGGAGTGGCAACTGGCGAGAGAGAGATGAGATGAGAGAGAGTTAGTTCACTTCTCAGAGAAAGAGAGAGAGAGAAACCTACGACTGGTGCGACAGTAAGAGAGAAGAGAAGCGATCTCCGCCGGCGATAGTGAGAGGAGTGGCAACTGGCGAGAGAGAGAAGAGCGGCGACGGGAGAGGAGACTGAGACGATGATATCGTGAGAGCCGCTGGGTCTCATGAGTGGCGGCTGTGTGTGAACAAATGAGAAATAGAAGATAGATCTAGGGTTTTCTAACTTTTAAGCATATGTGCTGGGCGGGTCGGGTCGGTTATCCAACTCCTTTTTTTAAAAGTAAACCCGAGACCCGAACCGACCCGGATGGGGTTTGGGGAATTTCAACCCGAACCCGCGAAAATAGGCACAAAAACCACCCAAATCGGGGCGGATCGGGTTGATCAGATCGGGCGGGTTCTGCCCACCCCTAACTCCTACGAACACAAGGTTTGAATAAATTCTTGATTTATAAATAATGCAGTATTTAAAGACAATAGAAAATAGAGTCTCACATGAGATAGGAATTCTATTTGAATCAAAAGATAAAACATATAAATCTAATCCTACTCAAAGATAAAAGAGATAAACATAACCTAAGAGTCCTTCACACTCAACAATATTAAAATAATAAAACAACTAAAAAATATCCATGAACTAAATAACCTAATAAATAATACTTCCTAACAGACTCACTACCTAACAATGACTACACGTAACATTCCATCCCGCTTTGAATCGACCTTGTCGTCAAGGTCGTAGAAATATTGACTCAATATATATATATTTTTTCTAATGAGCCAATCAAAAACTCCTTCATTCTTTGCTTTCACACCACAATAATCAAAAACAAGATTTAGGTGTGTGAAAATTTGGTGTTGTGCACTCCATGGCTTGGCGGTAGGCTGACAATCGGCATGGTGGTTGGCGGAGCATTTGAAATGCTGCATCCCGTGCTTTTTGAATCTAAGGTTAGGATGGATGGATCTGCGGCTAGGCGATGATGGTTTGATTGGACGCCGAATTTGTGAATATAATGGCTGAGTTTTGACGTTGTGGTGGTGGTGTGGGGCATGCGGCTTTTGCACAGAATGCGGTGCTAACATTGTTGGTTGCTTCATTTTTCTTTGGCATTCTTCCACTTTTCTTTGGAGTTCACACACTTCCATTTTTATTAGGAATTTTTGCACTGTTCTTTGGAGCGCATGCACTAGATCACCAACACTTTGATATAGACAATCCTCCATAACTTGAAGCGGTGGATTACGGAAAGTTGGCTCTAATACCAATGTTACATGTAGTCATTGTTAGGTAGTGAGTCTGTTAGGAAGTATTATTTATTAGGTTATTTAGTTCATTAATGTTTTTTAGTTGTTTTATTATTTTAATGTTATTGAGTGTGAAGGACTCTTAGGTTATGTTTATCTCTTTTATCTTTGGGTAGGATTAGATTTATGTGTTTTATCTTTTGATTCAAATAGAAGTCCTATCTCATGTGAGACTCTATTTTCTATTGTCTTTAAATACTGCATTATTTATGAATAAAGAATCAATCAAGAATTTATTAAAAAAAAAAAAAAAAATTTAATGAACTAAATAACCTAATAAATAATACTTCCTAACAGACTCACTACCTAACAATGACTACACGTAACACATATCCACTCTCTAACCATAAATTTGCTGCACCTGCAAGGCCTTCAAGTTCAACCAAGTGTCTCCTCCACTCTAGGCCAGTGATTTTAGTGTAGAGGATTGAACCAATGTAAGCCAACTTTCTGTTTTTTGGGTAAATGACACTTTTCCCACAAAAATTACCATCCATATGGAACGTACCTCATAAACTTTAACTCAATGCAACTTTGATCCTATTTTGAAGTTTTGGCATCATATTAGGCCCTCCATCAACATCAACTCGAGTTGAATGGAAAAATATGTGAAATAACTAAATCGCCTCTTTATGTGAAAAAAAGAATCCTGTTTCACGTTAAGTACAATTTAGTCTTTTCGCACATTTTTTTGTCCAACTTAATAACTGATTTCGATATGAGGGGGCAAACTGAAACCAAAACCTCAAAAATAAGGTCCAAGTTGCATTGAATTAAAGCTTGCAGAAGTAAATGATACAAGGGTGATAGTTTGTGGAGGGAAAATGTCATTTACATTTTTCTTTTCTTTTTTTCTAGGTAAGAATCTTAACCAACTTACTATTGTAAGTATTTCCTCTAGCTAAAAATTATATACATGAGGAACTACGATGAAAGCAATATGACATCTTAAGATAGCCAGAAAACAAAATAGAGGCACTAAATTACAATGCAGATGGTAATTGCCAAACAAAATTTTGGTAGTAAGAAGAAAAACCATTAATTTTAATTCCAACAAACAGACCAATGCAAGATGAGATCAAACCTGGGTAGCCCAACCATCGAATGAACCAGTTAAGAGCACCTCTGAGGCTGAATTGGGCCAAACTATCCAAGTAGTACAAAGAAGTTGTAAAGCTCTACGAGCATCATCAATTCTCTTCTGTTTCACCTCCACCATCTTCTGGGCATCACTGCGAAAAGAATATAAGATCGTGACATTGACAATAGTTCAGAAAAATATATATATGTGTGTGTTATATAAATATATGTGTGTGTTGGTAAATGACCAGAAATTGTGCATACATTATCGCCAGGGTCATCTTTCCCTCTATTACTGTTAACTTTGCACGTATTGATCGTAATCTGTCCTGAGCATTCATGATCTCATTTTCCTGGAACTCCCAAGCATCAGAAAGCTTTCGCAACTCCTCAGAGGAGCTTTCATGATCCTAGTGAAGAATACAAAGCAGAATTTAGAAGATGATTTAAAATTCCCCATGTTGAAACTACAGTCACAATATGAGAATACTTTCTAGAGAAAGTGAATGCATTGCTGAATCTTCTCAAACGGAGAAAATAAGAATCGCTTGGAAGTTTAAAGCTTTATCTCTTTCTTCAAGAAAGAAAAATTCATACACAGCAAGAACACCTAAAAGTTCCATCTATCCAACCTGATAAATCATTAAACAGAATCATATAATAAATTTCTAACATTGAAATTCAACGACCATTTGGAGGATTGGTCATAATGAAACATTGTTACCACTCACCTTCTGTGACATAACTTCATCAGCATTCAACCTCAAGATGTGAAGTACAGAGGAAAGCTCTAACTCCAGGTGCTGAAGGCGACTTCGTATTTCATTGTGGTTAATCTCTTTGTGACAAGGGCTCAATTCTTTCCTTGTGTTTGAAGGTTCACTAGGAACCTCTCTTATTTCAAGTATCTCGCCTCCAGTTCTAGTTTCAAGGGAAGCAATTTCAGCAGCTGTACATTGTTAACAAAATTCGATCAGTAATCCAGACTGGGGAACTGTGAAGCTACCTTTAATTTGTGACAATTATTATTATTTAAAAAAAAAAAAAAACCTTCAAAATTGGCATCAGAAAAGCCTGCCCTCTGAATGCTCCAAGTTCTCCACATGTCTGGCTTCCTTGAGTTTCTAAAACCATCAACATCAAAGAAAGATCTGTTCTGGCCAAGCTTGCCCCCGAAATCATTGTAATTGTGATTACTGGAACCTAAAGAAGCCATTTGACTGCTTCTCTCCAGTCCAGCGACTGCCTTTTACAATGTAACAAACACCACACATTATCATTTAGACATTTCTACTTATCAGGACAAAAAAGAAAAAAAATCTACAAGCAAAGGAAAAGAAATCTAGCATCAACTTATTATCACGAAAATATATCCAACTGAAAGAGGCCAAGAACCAGAGTTTTTACTAAACTAAAATGTTATTAATCTTTTTCAGGGCACAAGCTCAATAATGCGTCTTTGAAAAGACAATATTGTGGTTACATAAACTTTTTCTTATGCTTTGGAATCATGTTATGCGAAGGTATCTCAAATGTACTAAACCATAATTACAATTCTAACATCCGAATATCTCAAAAATATTATAAAGACAAACAACTTTTCTTGGCATAATTTAATGTGTAGGAGCAATTTGGAAACACAGAAATGCGAGCAGTGCACCATTTTTCAACTAAATATCACACCTCGAGAAAACACCAGTGGTACTTAAAACATAACAACACTGACATACCGTATCTTGCAAGGTTCCAGGTTGCCAGTCATCTTTACCACATTTAGTTGGAAACTTAGAGTCATTTCCTTTCGCTTTCAATCCAACCCCAAAAGTCAAATTTCTCTGTTTCTCCAATCGATTCAGTATACCCTCAATCCCAGACTCATCTTCTGTTGCCGTTTCCCTATGAAAATATCATGAGTCAAATCACCCCCCAAGAAAGGCATGATTTCTTTGGTCGCTAAAAATCCAAGGGTTTGATAAAAACACAAAGATATGGAATCTTATAACAGGTTGTGATTAACATGACTGCTCTACGATTCCAAAGACTTTGCTTTTCATATGGTTAGTCACAAATAAAGCAAAGCATCAGTGTACATATATAATGCAAAATAGGGGTAGAAAGAACGTCATTCAAGCATAAAGAATCAACATTTGCAACAGCTTATTCAAATTTCAAGCAGTCTAAAAATTGAACAAATTTAGCCAAGAATGCATAATCCGAGCTTAGTTGCTAAAGACAACAACCCTTTCTAGAGCTCCAAACTAAAAGCCTTTCTTCATTGTACATAACATTTACAAATAAAAACAAAAACAAAAATCGAAAAGAAGCCTCACAGTGATCTACCAGACGACGAGGCTGACTGAGAAGAATTTCCTGAAAAACTAGAAACCATCCCAGAGCTCCGAGTTCCATCGCCCAACGAATTAAAAAAACTACCAAATTCGTTGTCCGCTGAGGAAGAATCCGAAACCCTAGCGGCAACATTCTCTTGGACCATCTCTTCTTCCTCCTCCTCGTCACTCAAATCCCAGCCCAGCGAGAGCCAACCACCTCTGTTCTTAATAGCCTCCACCAAGTCCATCCTCCCAGCTTCAACCAGCTCTTTCTTGCCGGGAAACGCTGCTGGGTTCCTCGATTCCTTCATGAACTCCAAAATATCCGCCTCCAAATCAAAATCCCCCTCGCTATCCCAGTTCAAACACCTCCTCGCGAACCCAGAACAACTACCAGGTCCACCACCACCGCACAAAACCTGGGAAAACCGTAACTGAGAACCGCAGCTCTCCTTTACCGTGCCAAAACTCAAAGGCACAAACAGTTTCTGTATTCTTTTCTTTCTTCTTCTTCTCGAATCAGTGACGAAGAGAATGGAGGGGAGGGCGTGAGAGCGAGGGCTCAAACGTGGAAGCGAGCAGGGCAAGACGACGAAGTGAGTTGAAGAGGTAGTGAGGGAGAGCATCGCTCAGGCATTTCGTCGAACACGTTGGGGGTCTGAAGGCGAAGATAGGATTAAGAGCAAAAGAGGCGCGAGGCGAGAGAAAAGGCAGAGATAGGTGGCCAAGCAACGAACAATACCACTGGGAAGCGTAACGCGCATTGAATTGAATAGCTCAGATTACAACTGTCTCTTTGTGTTTTTTCAACGCTATTTTTAGGGTTTTTGGGCGCGGAAAGTGAGTGAAAGCCACTAAATTAAATGGCTTTTTCTTGGACTCTTGCTTCATGTGGTGTACGTTGTGTGTTTCGTTATGTGCTTTGGTTACTCATTAAGGGCGTGTTCGGCTTCGAATTTTACGACCTTTTTTTTTAGAAGTACTTTCTTGTTTTGTTATAAGAAAATAAAAGCTTCAAATATAAAATACTTACAGAATATTTAAAATTAATTTCACATTTTTATTACATCAAAACATTCTTTCAACTAAAATAACATAAATACTTTCTGAAAAGTTTTATCAAAAGAAAGCCATAAATGTTTATACGTCCCGGTGACAATATGTGAATTACTATAATATGAGAATACTGAATTTATTTATTAAATTGAAAATTAGTCAAGTGAGGAGAAAAAATATATATATAACGTCTCTCTATAATTATAAATGGAAAATGTTAGGGGTTCTCTTCGTAGTGTTCTCATGGCGTTCTCTCAATCTTACGTAAAACATGATTTAAGAAAAAATAAAATTATAGTTGCCTCCACTACCGGTTTTTTTAGGCATTAGCATCAAATTTGAAGCATTATCATCAAATTTGAGGCATTAGTACCAAAATTGAGGCATTAGCACTAAATTTAAGATGATCAAATCCATTTTGGGTGATACCATCCTTAAAGGGTTAACCTTCCACCCCTTGGTTTTAGTTTTGAATTCAAAAATAAGTTTTAAAGCATTAAAACCTAAATATTAACTCATAAAAACTAATCTATTGACAAAAAAATGGTACTACAATTTTATTTTTTCTTAAATCATGTTCTACGTAAAACTGAGAGAATGCCAAGAGAACACTACGAGGAAAACTCCAAACAAACCCCATTATAAATAGGAAAATGCTAGGGGTTCTCCCCGTAAGTTCTCCTAGCGTTCTCCTAGTCTTACGTAAAACATGATTTAAGAAAAAATAAAATTGTAGTGGTCTCTACTACCGGTTTTTTTAGGTATTAGCATCAAATTTGTGAGGCATTAACACCAAAATTGAGGCATTAGCATCAAATTTAGGATGATCAAATCTTTTTTGAGTGATATCATCCCTAAAGGGTTAACCTTCCACTCTTAGGTTTTAGTTTTGAATCAAAAACAAGTTTTAAAGTATTAGAACCTAACTATTAACTCATACAAATTAATTTGTTAGCAAAAAAAATAGTACTCCAATTTTATTTTTTTTTAAACCATGTTCTATGTAAGACTGAAAGAATGTCAAAAGAACACTACGAAAAGAACCCCTAACAAATCCTTTATAAATATATGTAGTTGTGTGTATATATGGAAAGAAGTTGGAATAATTGAGGCGGCGGACTATTGATAGGAAGTTTTCCAAGCTTTGTACGTGTGAATGACATGCACCAAAACTGTGATTATGACAAAGGTTGCTTGTCCCAGGGAGAAGAGACACCGGATTGGAATCCGATAAGGATTAAGGATTATGCAATCAAACTCCCATTTTTTTCCTCCTCCGTCACTTAAAATGATTCCATTTCCATCATCCACGTTGCCTGCCATGGGAATTGAAGGCGGTAAGTAAACTAGTAAAGCGCTTACTTCACTTTATTTCCTTGTCAAATTCTTGCCTCTTCTTTTCCCTGAAAAACAATGACAGTGCATTTACGTCATTTTTTTTTATAATCGTTTCAAAATCAATGCCATACTAGGCATATATATCCGGCCCTTCGTGTGAGCAGCCCAAGTTGGACATCAATGAAATACTCTTAGCCGGCCTGGTTCCGCCCTGGCCCCTGGTGGCCCATATAAGCTTGGGTTACAACTACGTACAAGCCTCCAAAATTTTAAAAATTTCTTAAAATTATACTTAAAAATAAAAAATAAAACCTCAATATATATATATATATTTTCTTCATTATCATAGACTCATAGACTCATAGCCCATACCAAATGATGATTGGAAATTTGGAGTGTTTCCTCATTATCAAATGTGGAACCAGCCATGCTTGTGCACATGTTCCTCCCTGTAGTCCTTTTTTCTCGTTCAATTAGAAAAAAAAATAAAATAAAAATCAGCTTTGAAAATTGATGAAGTGAAAAGTAATTGTTGCTAATTTGGTTACAAATTTAATTTTTTAAAACAAATGAAAGATAGATTTGCAAGATAAATTTATAAGTTAAAATTTATCCATACTTCTTTCAATTTTTGATCGGGTTAATTGCTAAGTGCGATTTGTCTTTCATACTCATTTGTTTAAATTAATATTTTTGTGATGAGAGATTCTGTTGGAATACTTATTCTACGATGAGAAATCCAACCCTGAGCATGCTAAGAATTAATATGATTAATCAAATTAAGGGTCCATTATATTTTACGATTTAAAAAATGTGCGGTTTAAAAATAATGATTTCAAAATGCAATTAATAAAAACATACGTACCCTATTTACATGTGATTTTAAAACGAGTCATTTCTTGTGATTTGTTTATTTAAAAATCCGCATTTAACCAGTAATTTAGGGATTCTTTAGGATTCTTTGCACAGCCATTAAACTTTTACCTTAACAGGCTAGGCCTTGTTATTGCGATGCGCAAGAATGGGGTCAATTGAGCCCATCCTTCCCATTTTTCATTAGTTTTAGTTCTCTTATTTTGGTTAAAAAATAATTGAAAATCAGTTAATACAAAGAGAAATCCAAGTCTTCGGACACTCAATTAATGTCATTTAACAATTTACAAACGAGTAATGAAGCCGGCGTCCCCCTCCCCCTCTTGTTGGACACGTAAAAATTAAAAAAAAATAAAATAAATTAAACAAGAATATATAGGGGTTTGCTAGGGGTTTTCTCTATAGTGTTCTCCTGACCTTCTCTCAGTCTTACATAGAACATGATTTAAGAAAAAATAAAATTGTAATACCGTTTTTTTGCTAACAGATTAATTTTTATGAGTTAATAGTTAGGTTCTAATGCTTTAAAACTTATTTTTGAATTCAAAATTAAAACCTAAGGGTAGAAGGTTAACCTTTTAGGAATGGTATCACCAAAAATGAATTTGATCATCCTAAAATTGATGCTAATGCCTCTAATTTGGTGTTAATGCCTCACAAATTTGGTGTTAATGCCTCAAATTTGATGCTAATGTCTAAAAAAACTGGTGGTGGAAGCCACTACAATTTTATTTTTTCTTAAATCATGTTTTACGTAAAACTGGGAAAACGTCAGAAGAACCTATGGGGAGAACCCCTAGTATTTTCTGAATATATATATCCCTTGCAAAAGAAATATGAGATTAATTGCATACGTGGTTGAATCAGCCATTGGCTTGGGCTGATGTGGAAGTGGGTCCCGAANCCTTTTAGGAATGGTATCACCCAAAATGAATTTGATCATCCTAAAATTGATGCTAATGTCTCAAATTTGGTGTTAATGCCTCACAAATTTGGTGTTAATGCCTCAAATTTGATGCTAATGTTTAAAAAAACTAGTGGTGGAAGCCACTACAATTTTATTTTTTCTTAAATCATGTTTTACGTAAAACTGGGAAAACGCCAGAAAAACCTATGGGAGAATTCCTAGTATTTTCTGAATATATATATCCCTCGCAAAAGAAATATGAGATTAATTGCATACGTGGTTGAATCAGCCATTGGCTTGGGCTGATGTGGAAGTGGGTCCCGAAACGGAACATTTTGAAAGGACGACACATGCATGATACACACGTACACACGTCTGGCCGGGCGGACACATAAATATATAGGAACACCTTTGGAAGATACGAACGCTTTCCGAATACACCCGGCCTCCCTGTAAAAAAATATGGTGGCCTTATGGTCTTGCTGCTGTGGAAGTCCACGCGTTCGTTCATATTCCTCGGAGCCATCTTCACTAGAACAGAAGTTGGTGGAAGAAGATAGCTCAATCCAAACAAAGCCCGGATGGAAGGCCATGCCCTACATTTTAGGTGTCTCTCTCTTAGATCTTTCCGCTTATTTTTATCAATAAAAAAACATGATCGTCGGTCTGGATTTGATCTTAACACACACACATATGTATATGTACACTCACCAATTAAGAATACTAGTCTATATAGTGAGTACTTTCTGCTTTCTCTCTCGCACAAAAATGCTGAAAATTAAGGAAGCCACGGGGAAAATGCATATATATTGCAGGAAACGAGACGATGGAGAGGTTGGCAACGTATGGGCTGACGGCAAACTTCATGGTGTATCTGATGAGGGACTTTCAGATGGATCAGGTGGTCGCTGCAAACATTCTCAACATTTGGAGCGCCGCCTCCAATTTCGCGACCATAATTGGTGCTTTAATTGCTGATAATTATCTTGGCAAATTTCGGACCATTGCTTTGGGATCCTTCGCATCTCTCGCGGTACGTGCGCATCTGAAGATCCTTTCTTTTACATATATATATATGTTCAAATTAATTTAAATCTTTCATTAGATACTCCTAACTTAGAGCATTCACAATGGAGGAGTTAAATGACACTTTTATCTAAAATAGCTCATTAAATTGATAAAATACCCTCTACATTTGAGAAGCTAAAAAAAAATGTATAATAAATATTTTATTAAATGAGCTAAAAAAAAAGCTACATGTAGCGGTACTATTCAAAGAGCTATTTTCCTAAATTTTATTCCCACGTCTTTTTTTCTCCCACAATTTTCTTCCCACATTTTTTTTATTGTTTCTCACATGTTTTCTCTTTTTTCAAAATTTTCTCCTACTATTTCTCTATCACATTTCATTTTTTCCAAAATTTTCTCCTATTATTTCTCTCTTCATATCACTTTTTTTCTCAAAAGTTGAAAAACAAGATATTTAAGAAAAATACAATCATTATAAAAAATAAAAAAATTAAAATTAAATGATATAGATAAAAATATAACTAATCGGATGCAGGAGGCCCTTAAAAAGTTATTTGCTAAACTAGATAAATTAAGTTTTGAAGAGTTATTTTACATAAAAAATTAGCTCTTCCATTGTGAATGCCCTTAGTGGTTCCCCCGACCCCTAGAGAATGGAAATGGACCGTTTAATTCTACAATAAACACACAAATCTGGAAGACTGGACCAATTAATGTTTGAAGAAATATGCTCACGATAAATAAAAGGAAGGCATACTAATTCATATATATTTCCTTAAATTGAGAAATAATGTATAGCAAAGGAGCGAGGGTCATCTCCCCGTGAGATACCTTAGGGTCCTTATTTCTTCCGTAGATTGTAGGGGTGCTGTTGGAGAGAATTACAGGTCAAATTGATTCTTGGTTATCTAGAAATTTTTCTTATGCCAGAAGGCTTCAACTGCTTTCTTCTGTTTTGTATAGCTTGCAAGTCTACTAGACATGTCTCTTCATTCTCCCTAAGAAAGTTATTAAGTCTATTGAACATGAATTTAATAGATTTCTGTGGAATGGGAAGGATGTTGAGGCTGCTAAGGCAAAAGTGGCTAAAGTGGCTTGGACTAATGTTTGTTTCCATAAGAAGGAGGGTGGTTTGGGGTTGAAGAGGCTTGAAGTTTGGAATCAAACTTCTATGCTTAGGCACATTTGGAGTATTTTTGTTAGGTCTGGCTCTCTCTCTCTTTGGGTGGCTTGGATTAAAGAAAACTTTTTGAAATAAAAGAGAATCTGGAGTGTTGGTATCCCACAAAATTGTTGTTGGTGTTGGAGGAAGATTCTCAAATTAAGGGATATAGCCAAAAAGTTTTTGAGATTTAAGGTTGAGGATGGGAAAACTATTAATCTTTGGATGGATTGTTGGTACCCTGATGGCATATTACTTGATAAATATGGTTATATGGCTGTTTATGATGCCCAGAGTAGCGTGGAAGCAAAGTTGTCTTCTGTGATTCATAATGGGGACTGGTTTTGGAGGCCTACTAGATCTGAAGTTTTTGTGAAAATATAAGCCAAACTGTCTGAAATAAGTTTGGGTTCTATGGACAAATTAACCTAGTTGGACTGCCTCAAAGAAGGGTTATTATGTTAGTTCTGATACATGGGAGGTTTTAAGAGTTAAAAGGGAGTAGGCTGAGTGGTGGAAGTTAGTTTGGTTTCCTCTTATCATTCCTAAGCAAGCTTTTATCTTATGGCTTGTTATGAAAGAAAGGCTAGTTACAGGAGATAGGTTGTTGATTTGGGGTTATAAAGGAGATGCCAAATGCTTGTTCTGTAGGAATCAATTGAAAAGTTGTGCTCATCTATTTTTTGAGTGCAGTTTTAGCTGTAGAATCTAGAAATTCTGTATGACAAGATGTAAAGTGGCAAATCCTCCTACTGTATGGGAGGATATACTTCAATTGGGGTGTAGCAATTGAGGTTTTAAATCTTTAAAGGCTATTCTTTGTTGACTAGTTTTGGGGTCGATCTGCTATTTATAATATTTGGTGTACCCGAAATGAACTCAAGCATGCAGGTCATCCCGTCACTAATGAGCAGATTTTGAAGAAGATTACATGGGAAGTTCGAACCAGAGTAGTTGGGAAATGAACATTCTAAAAAACTAGGGAGAACCTTATGCTTTGTTCTCTTTGGAATTTGACTGTAGATTTGCTTGTTTCTTAGTTTGCTGCATATTTCTTTAGTTGTTTGTTCTTTTGGTTTTGTTGTGTGGTTTGCTAGTCCTCTGTAAAGGCTTTTGTGGTGGATGTTTTTCTGTGCTGCTAGTTGTCTGTATAGTTTTTTGTTTTTTGTTTTGGTTTTTTGTTTTTTTTTGTTTTTCCCTGTAAGCTGTGTGGTTTAGCCTTTTGTGAGGCTGCTTGTAAAAGGTGTTTTTTGTATTTGGTTTGTTTGTTAATGAAAGTGCTTATTCATCCAAAAGGAAAAACAATGTACAGCGGAAAGATGGTGGGTACAGATGAAGAGAGACAGGCTCACCAATCACTATACGTATGTTTGTTTGAGGCCAATTCGAAAACAAATATATTAAGAAAAGACCAAGGAAAAAGAAAAGAAAAAAGATTACAAAGGAGGGCTTTGTACACTTTTAATCCACCTAACGGACAGTAAGGGTGGTGATTTATGCTTATGTATTGAATTTAGATTGTGTTGATGTATAGATGTAAGATTGTATATGTCATGTTTTAACTTAACCCGTTTAATTAAATGAATAATACTGTTTAAATTAATCTTGTTTACTAATTTCATGTTAAATTTGTTTCGAGTTTATAGGTTGTATAAAAAATTGTAATAGATACTCAAATATTGCAGGGTATGGTGATAGTAACATTAATAGCCTGGGTGCCGCAACTGCATCCTCCGCCATGCATAGCTTCAGAGCAACAGCCAGGCCTATGTAATGTGTACACCAAAGCCCAGCTGGGCGTTTTACTTGTGGGCCTAAGCGGGTTAGCCATAGGCTCTGGCGGAATCCGGCCGTGCAGCATTCCCTTTGGCATCGATCAGTTTGATTCAACCACTGTCCAAGGAAGAAAAGGAACCACCAGCTTCTACAACTGGTATTACACCACACAAACAGTCATCATGTTGATCAACCAAACTCTGGTCGTCTATATCCAAGACTCTGTTAGCTGGCCTTTGGGGTTTGGGGTCCCGACGGTGCTGATGTTTTGCGCAATTATCTTACTATTTGCGGGAACAAAGATTTACGTGCATGTGAAACCAGAGGGAACCATGTTTTCTGGCATTACGCAGGTGTTTATAGCAGCTTACAAGTACCGCCGACTTACGCTTCCGGCTGATGGAGAGGTTGCTGGAATTTTCTACGATCCTCCAATATTGGAGGAAAGTGTAGCTTCAAAGCTCCCCCTCACTGAACAGTTAAGGTATTTATTATTATTATTATTATTATTATTTTTTATAATTTAAACTTTCAAACTTCTATAATAAATGGTGGATTTGCTTTCTAAGGTTCTCGAACAAAGCAGCTTTGATAGGCGCCGACAAGGAAGTGAAACAAGATGGTTCTTGTACAAATCCATATAAACATTGCAGCATCCAACAGGTTGAAGAGGTAAAATGCCTAGTAGAAGTTGTCCCAATATGGACATCATGTATCATCAACTTCATTTCCATGGCACAACAAGGAACATTCATCGTATCACAAGCCTTGAAAATGGACCGGAACCTAGGACGTACCAACTTCCAAATCCCTGCCGGTTCACTGAGTATCATATCACTTATCACAATAGGCACATGGCTTCCATTCTATGACCGCATTCTACAACCCGCAATTGCAAAATATACTAAACGTGAAGAGGGGATGACGACTCTCCAAAGAATAGGATTTGGGAATGTTTTCTCGATTCTAACAATGGCGGTAGCCGGATTGGTTGAGCAGAGGAGAAGGGTTTTGGCAGAGTCGCATGCTGGGCCTGATGGGGTCGCACCCATGTGTGTCATGTGGTTAGCACCGCAGCAAATCCTAATGGGTCTTTGTCAGGTATTCAACACAGTGGCACTGATTGAATTTTATAACGAGCAATTTCCTGAAAAGATGAGAAGCATAGGCACGTCTCTGTTCTACCTCTCATCTGCCGGAGCAAGCTATATAAGTAGCTTGGTGGTGAATGCTGTGCATAATGTAACCGGGAAGAATGGCCGGCCCGACTGGCTGACCAACGATATTAATTTTGGCAGATTGGATTATTTCTACTTCCTCATAACCGGATTGGCGGCGCTGAATTTTGTCTACTTTTTGTTCTGTGCTTATCAATATCGATACAAGGCCATTGTAAAGGTCCAAGCAGACCCTGTCTAAGATTGGAAGATTTTGATCAACACCTGAAATTACTTAAACTAATCTATAAAAGCTCAGAATTAATTAGGATTAAACTCGCACTCTTAGATTTTATTTTATTGGGAAAAATTAACTTTACCTCCTTGAAGTTTCAGAGATTTTTCAATTTTAACCCAATTTTAACCAAAAAGTTTCAAAATTAACAATGTACCCCTCTAAAGTTTAAAAATGTGACAATTTTAACCCCGTTAATTTTTTCTGTCTAAATGGATGGAACTCGTCTCACGTACTTCTCAAGTGACATATTAACCCATTTTCTTCCAATTTTGCCCTCAATTACAGATGGATTGGCAGCCCAACGACGACGTTTTGCAGGTGATGTGAACTTCAGCTCTACAACCTCTACAGTGGGGGTTCCGATGCTGATCCCTGTATCACAGTTGCCAGCTCTCTTCTCAATCTCACCATCATATTCCCATACATCATAGGATGTTTTTTCTCGTCGTTGTAAGCTTGGGAGTTGCTGTTTTGGTGCTCATTTTGGTTGCTTTGTTGGTCTATGCTCATTGTTTACGTGAGAGAAAGAAGAAAGACTATAAACAATAATAATTAATTAGCTCCAAATTCTTTATCCTTTAACTTGTTGAAGAAAAAAAAGTGCAATCACAGAGTATGAAATGGAACCCACACTCCTCTGACCTCTGTTCTACCCTGTTTCTGCAACCAAAAGCAGAATGATTCTTTGCCATCAATGGATCATGTGCCAAGAACTATCAGGTGTCATTATTTACATGCATGAGAAAGATTATTAGCAAGGCTGACGGCAAGCTTCGTTATGTTGTCAATGGCATCTCCCACATCGACCCTCCCACCCCACTGAAGTTGGCCGAGTACTAAGGAGTTGCAAACAAGGTTTTCAAATACGACAACATCCCTGATGACCCACCAGCTCGAGGTGTACCCAAGGTCACATCGGCACCGATTGTGTTGAACATGACTTTCCGTAACTTCATCGAGATCATCTTTGAGAACCACGAGAAGAGCATCCAATCATGGCATTTGGATGGATATTCCTTCTTCGCAGTCGTTTAAATGGCTTCTCATTAATGCATCTATGCGCTCTTCCTTGATTTCTTTTTCAAACGGTTGATGATGATTGAGTAATTGACAACTTGTGTTTTTTGTTGACTAATAAAAATATATAATAGCATTGAGCCTGGGAGGTGGAACCCAGAACGTCGAAAGAATTACAATCTTCTTGACGCTGTAAGTAGGCACATAGTCCAGGTCTTTACCAAATCATGGGCAGCAATCCTATTGACAATCGATAATGCTGGAATGTGGAACATAAGGTCTGAGATAGCGGAAAGGCGCTACCTTGGGCAACAACTCTATGCTAGCGACTAGCGTCCTCTCTCCTGCACGCTCGCTCAGGGACGAGTACAACATTCCTGACAATGCCTTGCCATGTGGCCTCGTCAAGAATTTGCCCAAGCTCCCACCGTACAGAATATAAGATTACCCACCTCCATGCTAAGCCGCTTCACACAATGACAGAGATCATGAGAGGGAAAGAACGAGACAACTATATGTGAGAGACGACAAACCATTTAGTTATGGTAAGAATTTTTTATGCAGGGTGTACGAAATGGAAATGAATGAGAGGGATTGGAAAAACATAGTTGTTGGGCTGCCGATCCATCTGTAATTGAGGCCAAAATTGAAAGAAAATTGGTTAATATGTCACGTGAAACGCACGTGGGATGAATTCCATTTATTTAGACGAAAATAGTTTATGATGGGTTAAAATTGTCACTTTTTTAAACTTCAGGTAAGTACATTGCTAATTTTAAAACTTTGAGATTAAAATTTAAACTCTTGAAACTTCAGGGAGTAAAAGTGATTTTTTCCCAATTTTATTTTATTTTTATGTTTGGTTCTGATAACGCTTATGGAATTTATTTCAAATAAATTATTTGCTCCTACACATTTTAAAAGAAGTGATTGAATGTGTTCCAGCCGTTCTCCAGCCATTAATTAATTCTTGGTTGGCCGGAAAAAACAGGGAACAAGTAGGCCTACATCTTCTCTACTTATTTTCAAGTATACGATATTTTATAAGACATTATATATCATTTGATCGAAGCTCTGGAACATATATAAGACATATATATAATTGAGGATGACTTGAACACATCTTTGTAACGATCAAATCACTTGAAAGCAAAATTGTTTGGGAGGTAAAGGACCGTGGTTTTCAATTGAGATGGAAGATTACGCCTACATTTTCAATCGAGATGTAAAAATAGGGATAGATCGAAGAAGAAAAAAAAGAGAAAATTACAATTTATCCTTGAACTATTCACTCATTTGTACTTTTACCTTTAATGTTTAAAACGTGACACTTGACCCCCCCCAAACTTTTAAATTGTTACAATTCGACAATTCTTACTTTTCTTTTTCCCCAAAATGCCCCATCACATTTTTTTTTTTAAAAAAAAAAAAATCCAAAAAAGAAGAAGAAGAAGAAGAAATATGTTGGGGTGGCCGAATCATCCCATAGGGGGTGGCCGGCCACCCCGTTTGGCCTGGGGGTGGCTAAATTGAGAGTTTTTTAAGTTTAGGGGGTATTTCAAAAATTGTGAAAGTTTAGGGAGCTTTCTGAAGTTTTCCCAAAAAAAAAAGAAAGGAAGGAAGGAGAGGAGTGTGGTGAGTGTCGTGAATTTTGGGAAGGAAGGAGGAAATAAGGGGTTGGATGCAGAAATTACAAAAATGCCCTCACCAAATGGTTACGTGGCATTTTCACAAGTGACGAAAATAATAAATATTTTAAAAAATTATTTCAATATATAAAAATTATAAATCATTAAAATTATTTAATAATAAAAAAACCGTAGAGATAGATCTAGGATCACTTAATTTATATATATAGTTATACTATATATATAACCCTAAATATATATTAATGTAGTTACAAAAAAGTAATGAACAGTACATGTTACAAAATTACTGTCGGTTTCATAAAAAAAAATTACTTATATATATAAAACCCTAGATATATATATTAATTACTATATATATATATATATAACCCAAGATATATATTAAATAAGTTACTATATATATATATATAACCCTAGATATATATTAAATAAGTCACTATATATATAACCCTAGATATATATTAAATAAGTTATTTAGGGTTTAGGATTAAATTAAGTTATATATATATATACACGTTAAGATGTATATATTTTTTTAAAAAACTATAGTAACCTGGCATTTATGCCACGTTAAATATATATATATATTTATATATATATATAACCCTTCATACCTTCAAATAAATAAATATATATATTAAGTTACTATAAATAAGTTGCACCGCTCTAGTCCGGCGGGTCCTTGACATATCTCGATTGTTGATTAATCCCAAGGTGAAAATGTGTGGAAGCTACCCTGCTCCTCTCAGGATGATCAACTCTGATTCTCAGTGAGTGGAGTGAGCCATCAAGAAATGACGCTACCTTATAATATATATATATAATGACAAAAATAAACAATGAGATTATATGCATTTTGGCCAATATCTGGGAAACGGGACTGGATTGACCCAAATATTAACTGATTTAAAAATAAATATTTAATATTTAATTATTTATTTAAAAAATTAACATTTTTAAAAATAATAATGGTAACGTGTTGATTGTGCCATGTTACCATTTGGCAATGTATCAAATTTGACACGTTACCATTTGGCAACGTGTCAAATTTGACACCTTACCATTTGGTAACGTGGCATTTTTGCCACGTTACCATTTGGTGACGTGTTAAAATTGACACCTTACCAAATGGTAACATGTCAAATTTGACACGTTACTAAAATAATTAGTAACGTGTTATATTTTTACATGTCACCATTTAGTGACGTGGTAAATTTTAATGAATAGTAGCCACATCACTAAATGACTATTTTTTTTTTTTTTTTGTAGTAATGGGGGCATTTTGGGAAAAAAAAGTCAGAATGATCGAGTTGTAACAATTTGAGAGTTTGTGGGATAAGTGTCGCGTTTTAAAGATTATAGGTAAAAGTACAAATGAGTGGAGTTCAGGGGTAAAATGTAATTTCTCAAAAAAAGAATTCTAAATGAATTTTCTACATATACACGAAACTAGGAAGATAGATCTCTTAATTATTCTACGTATTTGGATTAAACGATAATTTTCATTTGGTTGGTGGGGTTTGGTGAAGTTTCCATATTTGCATCCATCAAATTAAATCGACTATTTCATTAAGATGAGAATCTCTTCTAATAAGATTTTTTTTTTTTTTTTGTTTTCGATAAGATCGATATGACAGATTAAACCGATCGAAGAAGTAACGGAGGATCAACAATATTAATAGAAAGATATGAGAATTGAGATAGATGTTAATACAGGATTATGGATCCAATGGTCGGATTCCCATGTCCACTAACAAACAAGTTAAAGTAGGCCCAAGCAAAAACACACCATAAGTACTCTTCCGTCTGTGCATGTGGTGGAACTTTTGAGGGTGGACTGAAAATAACACACGTCCCTCTTTTGTCCCATAAATTTTATGACCCGACACATTTGCATTTCGTCAGCGAGCCATTAATCAATCCTCCACCCTTCTCTTTCTCTCCCTTCTGCTTTATCTATAGCTGTGCGAGGGCCAAATTTCTTTGGCTCAAATTGAAGCTGAGCAGAGAAAGAAAATGGCACTTGAGGGTAAAAGGCTATATTGCAGTGCCAAGTGTTTCCACATGCCTTCATGGTCTTCGTCAAAACCATCGTCCCAACAAGAACAAAGGGAAAAGGATGACAAAGTTTTATCTGTTGCAACAAAAAGAAAGCCGGGTGGACGGAGGGCTATGCCGTTCATCTTGGGTATCTCTCTCTCGATCACAAACACACGCATGCACAAGATAACGAATTTTTTTTTTCCCCTCTAATTTGTAGCAGACTTGTAAAGTACGCAGCTGACGGGGAAAGGTTTTGGCGTTTTTTTGGATTGCAGGAAATGAAATGTTTGAAAGGTTGGCTACTTTTGGATTGTTGGCGAACTTTACGGTGTATTTGGTGGAAAAACTCCACATGGATCAGGTTTCCGCTTCCAATATGGTTTACATATGGTCCGGTGTGTCCAATTTTGCGCCATTGGTGGGCGCTTTCATCTCTGATGCCTATGTTGGCAAGTTCCGGACAATTGCCTTTTCATCCTTCGCGTTATTTCTGGTATATATATATAACATCAGTTCATAACGATGTGTATATACATACATATATATATATGTGTGTGTAGAATTTAAAGCCTAGTTTGTTTGACTTGTGAAGACTTGCACAAGATATATGTAGATTTCCTTTTCAAATTTCTTTTCCGTTTCCTTTTTGGGTGGCCGGCGGTGGCTCTCACCCCTATGCCACCAACTCCTTTGTTGTGGAACCCGATCACAATCAAATAATTGAGGATGATATTGATGTCGTAAGCAAGATCTATGAGGTCAAGTTCAATTGTTTGATAATTAGGTGAATTAATGTGCATGTGATTCATGATTTGACGTTGCCACGTACCCCCCAAGAGGTAGGTGATTGAACAGTGACAGTGCTAAGCCAATTTTCAAGGTTTCTAATGCATGCCTTCTACTTTGATCCACGTACATAAACCCCCATTTAAAGATTCTTTATAGGCAATTTTATATGAGCTATAAACTTGAGTGAATGCGTGATTTCTAAATGTTTAATTAATTAATTAGGCGATGGAGTAGTAAATATTTATGTTATTTTATCATTTGCATATGTTCTCGTGCCGAGCATCTCTATCAAATGTCGCTAATTAGTGGTTGAACTCACCTCAATCTTAAAAAATTCTTCTTAAAATTAACCATAATATTTTTATTTTTTATAACAAATTAATCATTTTTTATTATTATTTAAATAAAAAAAATCACTACAAAACAAAATTTTTCACTTTTTAATATAAAATATATATATTTTTCTTATATAAATTAAATCTGTTATCAACTTTCAAATTTGATTCCATTGTCCAACATAGCCTAAATAATTTTTACCAACGTCATGCAATCGACAGGGAATGGTGACGGTGACTTTGACGGCTTGGATACCGGATCTCCTTCCTCCACTGTGCACAAAACAGCAGCAAGACTTAGGTCAATGCATAGGTCCCACCAAAGCTCAACTGGGTATGTTAATAATGGGACTAGGCTTTTTGTCGATAGGCAGCGCCGGAGTTCGTCCATGCAGCATTCCGTTTGGTGTGGATCAATTTGATCCAACCACAGATGAAGGGAAAAGGGGGATCAACAGCTTCTTTTATTGGTATTACACCTCATTCACGGTGGTCTTGTTGTTCACTCAAACTGCAGTGGTTTATATCCAAGACTCTGTCAGCTGGGTCTTGGGCTTCGGTTTTCTCACTGTGTGCATGTTCTTCTCAATTATCTTATTCTTCATCGGGACAAAGTTTTATGTGCGTGTGGAGCCTGACGGAAGCCCCTTTTCCGGCATTGTGCAAGTTCTTGTGGCGGCTTATAGGAAGCGCCGGATTGAGCTTCCAGCCGACGGCGTGTTTGACGGACTTTTTTATGATCCTCCGTTGAAAGGGGTTGTAATGACAAAGCTTCCTCTGACCGACCAATTCAGGTAACATATATATCTATTATTTATGAACGATTAGCCATGGTTGATAGTGGGTTTACGTCATGTCAATAGCACTGAAACTTGAACTTGTCACTTTAAAAAAATTAAAAAATAAAAAATAAATTTTTTTTTTAGTATAATTATATCTGACATTCGTCCAACAATTTTTAGTTAATTGTTGATTTGTTTGACGAATAAAAATTCATTAAAAGTAGTATATATATTAACTTTGTATGATAAAATGTAGATTATTTCAAGTACTTTACATGGACTTGCTTATCTTAGATTCTTATAATCTTATTCAATCGAATAACTGGGTTTATTTATTTATTTATTTCTCTCAGATTCCTAAATAAAGCTGCCATAATAGAAGTGGGTGAACTAAAGACGCCGGATGGTAGTCGTTCGGACTTCGGATCAATGGAGGCTTTGCAGCATCCAGCAGGTGGAAGAGGTTAAATGTATAGTTAGAATCATCCCAATATGGGCTGCCGGTATCATTAGCCTCACGGCCATAACTCAACAAGGAACATTTACTGTATATCAAGCCATGAAAATGGACCGCCACCTTGGCCCCAAATTCCAAATCCCAGCCGGCTCAATGGGAGTCATATCACTCATCACAATAGGACTATGGCTCCCGTTCTACGACCGCATCCTCGTACCTGCCCTCCGAAAGATCACGAAACACGATGGCGGGATCACGCTGCTCCAAAGAATCGGAATAGGGATTGTTTTTTCGATTCTGGCAATGGTCGTAGCCGGGTTGACCGAAAGGGTGAGAAGGGCTTCGGCTATAAAACACCATCTTCCCGATGGGGTTGCACCCATGTCAGTCATGTGGCTAGCACCCCAGCTTATTCTAATGGGCTTTTTTGAGGCGTTTAATGTTCTCGGGCAGATTGAATTCTTCAACAGGCAGTTTCCTGAGCACATGACAAGCGTCGGTAATGCTCTTTTTTCCTGCTCCTTTGCCGGAGCAAACTACCTGAGTAGCTTGCTGGTGAATGTTGTGCACCATGTCACCGGAGGGCATGGCCGGCCTGATTGGTTGACAAATGATCTCAACGCCGGCAGACTCGAGTATTTCTTCTTTCTTATAGCGGGGATGGGGGTCCTGAATTTAATCTACTTTTCATACTTTGCTCATGGGTATCGTTACAAGGGCACTGCTGTACCAATACAGGACAATTCCCATGTTGACGTGGAGTTTCGGTCGATCAAAGCTTGAATATTACCGTCACGTTACTTACGTACGTAATAATTAGTTTGATCACTTAGCTATACTATGAGGACATCCAATAAGTAACAGAGGGGTTTTCTTTATATATATAATATTATATTCCAGTTGTAATGTTAGCTGTGGAATATTTAGGTATAACGACTTCAATGAATTAATATATAGGGGTATGGCTGTTCAAATAATTTGTAACAGAACAAGTATGGGTTGCTTGAGATTTTTTTTTTTTTTTTTTGACACGTCTGCACAAGAGGGGGATTCAAATTAGTGATCTCCATTTTATTAGGCGTAGTTCTAACCAATTGAACTAACTCTTGAAAACAGTTGCTTGAGAATTAAATATGCTATATATCCACGTATACACTGCCTGGGGTTCAACCAGCATGCTTGCCACGCTGTTTGTGCATAGTACGTACGTAGTAGCATTTGCCAAATTGCTAAAGTTTTTAATAATGATCGAAGACTATTATGAGATTGTCACGTGGGTACTTTAAAAACAGAAAAAATAAAAAATAAAAAAAATTAAACGCTGATTTATAAATTATATTGATCCATATTTTGAAAGTGGTGGCCAGTGGCCCGGTGACATGGCAAAGTAAGAATGATTGAATTCCAAACTAAATGGTTGAAATTTTGAATGCTTGAGATGGAAACAAATCTATTAGGTAGAATATTGGAATAATTTATAAATAATGATATCCACTGTTGCTAAAAGGTATATAGGGTTGTTTGAAGAAATATGGTCACGATAAAGAAAAGGAAGGCATACTAATTCATATATATTTCCTTAAATTGAGAAATAATGAATAGCGAAGGAGGGTCATCTCCCTGTGAGATACCTTAGGTCCTTATTTCATTTAGGCTTTCTTCAGCAGATTATAAGGTGCTGTTGGAGAGAATTATAGGTCAAATTGATTATTGGTTATATAGGAATCTTTCTTATTTCGGAAGGCTTCAACTGCTCTCTTCTGTTATGTTTAACTTGCAAGTCTACTGGACATGCATCTTAATTCTCTCTAAGAAAGTTATTAAGCCTATTGAACAAAAATTTAATAGATTTCTATGAAATGGGAATGATATTAAGGCTGCTAAGGCAAAAGTGGCTTGGACTGATATTTGTTTACCTAAGAAGGAGGGTGGTTTGGGGTTGAAGATGCTTGAAGTTTGGAATCAAACTTCTATACTTAAGCACATTTGGAGTATTTTTGCTAGGTTTGACTCTCTTTGGGTGGCTTGGATTAAAGAAACTTTTTGAAACAAAAGAGCTTATGGAGTGTTGGTATCCTACAAAATTGTTCTTGGTGTTGGCCGGTGGAAGATCCACTACAAAAAAATAGGGGATTACTAACGTATATACTGTTAATTGTTTTTGCCACGTCACCATTTAGTAACGTGTCACTTTTGTGCCACGTTACTAAAATATTTTGGTAACGTGTTAAAACTGACAAGTTACCATTTGAAAATAATAAGTATTTTAAAAAATTATTTCAATATATAAAAATTATAAATCATTAAAATTATTTAATAATAATAACCGTATATATATAGATCTAGGATCACTTAATTTACATATATAGTAATTACATTATTAATATATATCTAGGGTTATATATATATAGTAACTTATTTAATATATATCTAGTGTTATATATATATAGTAATTAATATATATATTAATTGGGTTATATATATAGTCATTAATATATATATAACCAGGTGATGACCACTCGTTGACAATTTTCACCCATGTACTTGTCCAGCCAACATCTATGCTCCACCTGATTGTTCTGAAGTGCATAAGAATATATACATAATATGATATGAAAGATGGTAGATTGAAAGATTTAAATGACAGGAGGCATGAGTAGTTAGATTCTTTACTTCATGGCCGAGTCATTTAGGCTCCAACTGATAAATAACATGGCAAAGTACATGGCCCCAAAGGCGAATACCAGGTGGAAAAATCCGTACTTGTAAGGAATATCACCCTCCTGTTGAACTTCATCTTTGCGAAACTGGAAAGAACCAATATATAATTCTCATAGTATCTTGGCAGATAAACATAATTGCAATAATGCTCACTCTTAAGGAGTGATTAGATTCCCCCAAGGATGTCCCAGATATTTAACATTTATCCTCAGATAGCTGACAAAGAGAAGAAGACATTATACCTTTTGCACGATTCATTTTGTGGGATTCATATCCAAAAAAAATGACTTAACACAACCTGAGTGTATAATTGTATGTTTTTTTTTTTTGTTTTGTTTTCCAGTTGCTTTTTTGATTGAACTTCCTAAAACTAAATACATGTTTCCCAGCCTTTTATCAACAATCAAACAAAATTTGTAGGAAAGATTGTTTGAACTAGCTCATGCGAACGATGGAAACAAAGTTGCAGCTATTTATTCATCCAAAAAACAAATTGCAGCTGTTTGAGCTTTTCACTTTAATAGATAACATTTTTAGTGAGTAACCACTGCAACTGAAAATGCCTTGTTAGGGAGAGATGGCAGAGTTTGCTGACTAGATGTTACTAATGATTGAATTTTGTAGCTTTATTGCAGACACTGAGGGTTGGTGACATCAAATAAGAAATAGAAACTTACCTGCAATGATTGTGAATCAATCCCAGTTGAAAAGGTTGCCATGACAATTGCAAATATTGCCATCAGGAAGCTCTGGAAGGTCAAGACACATACAATATTATTGTTTAGATAATTCACATTCCAATTTTTTTTTTTTTCTTCTCTGTGCAAAATTTCATATGTATAAGTATTTGATGCATCAAGGACAAGATAAATAGCATGACACAGATGTTTTTATTGTTAAGATGCCAGCAATTAATCTTTCAGTTCTGACCTATATATAGGGCACTTGAAACAGGTTCAATTATATTTGCTGCACATTAAACTATGACGTTTCGAATCTGTTGGCTCTGGCTTTTAGAACAATTTCAGTACAGGATATGGATTTTTGTTCCTCCAAATACTAAGAAAAAATAAAAATTGGAAGCATTTCATCTACATGAGTGTTTAGATGTGCCCCCTGGCTTCATAGGCTTCATTCTTAAATGAGGTGCTTATCTTTATTTTTTCTTGAAGCGAACTCCAAAATACGTACCTACTTTTTCACAATAACAAGTAATTGTATGAAATTGAAGGAAGCAGGGGAATGAACTCAAATGCATTATATTCAGTCGTGAAGAAATAGCTTTGTCCCACCCCCACGGCTAAAAACTCACAGAAAGAACAGCAATTGCAGCAAATACAACCATCGGATACTGACAAATGCCCAAACAGAGAAGCCAAGAGCATCACAAATACATCCAAAGAACATTAATTGTTCAGCCAAAACCCAGTTTACATACGGTGAATGAATGCTGATAGAGTGAGACTACTCACGGGGATGTGTTTTTGAAAAGTTCAACAAAGACCAAATGGGTTCTTATTGGAATGCGAGAAGTAAGCCAATGCAAGGATAAATGCTCGAGTGTATGTGCTACACAGCACAAAGGCCGTAAAAGGTTGTTCATTTTTTTGACTAGTCCCTTGTATAATTAAGAAAGTCATACCACCTTAATTTGAAGCTTTTGCAATGGTGGGCTTTTGCATTGCATTAAAAGAAGTAAGCCAATTCGTGACTTTTGATTGAAGATTTTATGCAAAAGTTATACTAAGTCATTTAAATAGGAACAAAGGGGCAACAAACATGGCGGTGAATAAGATATATATATATATATATATGGCCTTGTTTGTCAAAAACCATCACACTCCCCAAAGCCTCAAAATACTGTAGCATAAAGCACAAAAGCACATGACAATTTACTATTTTGCCATGAACAGTACTGCTTGGGGGAATGTGAGGGTGTTTAACAAACCCCTCCTATATTGTCAATGCTTCCTCAATAACGAAACTATCCTTAGTAAAATAAAAACAAAAAGGGAGAAATATAAAAGAAACCCCAAACTAATTGCAATCGTTTGCGATAGAGCCCAGCAATTTTTTAAAAGTACTAAAGTAGCCCATCAAATTATCAAAGTATGTCAAAAAGGCAATATTTCTTTTTGTATTCCTATAATACTCGTATTCTTTTAAGGACAAAGGTTTCTTCCAAATTGGGTTGAAGGAATTTACTCCAACTTAGTATATAAAAGTGACATGTGTCACTTATTTTAGAGTAGTGATAAACGTAAGGTTGTCATGAGTGAACAGTGCTTACGCTAGCCTTATTTTAATGATAAAATATTATTTTAAAAAATGAATAGTAATTTATAATATTTTATCATTAAAATAAGGCTGGCGTGATCACTGTTTACTCACGCCAGCCTTATGTTTTATTACTACTCATGTTTTTTTTAATAACATGTGAGAAGCATATGAGTTTTTAATAAAATTTATTAAAACTTTGTTCCTACTATTAAAAAAACATGTGCATCTCAGTTTGGGAAAAATTCCTCCAACCTAGTTTGGAGGAAAACTTTGTCCTCCTTTTAAAAACTAAATAAAATAAAAATGTTTTCCTTTCACCTATATAGGAAAACCTAAAGACTAAATCCAAATGATATGAAAACCTAAAGAATAAATATAATTTTCCCTTTTTTTTGCTCTGTTTTTCCATTATATGTATATATGTTTGATATTTTAAATCTCTTATTATTTATAATAAGTGACACCTAGTACATATAGCTGTGATCCCAATGGTAAATATATGTGGTCATGGAAAAGTATTCAAGTTCACTATCAATTGATTGTTGATTTGTGGCTACAATGAATGCAAATAAAGATTCTTCCGTCTAGTTTCCTTTGGCATGGTTTGGAATCATATATACCTTTCCAACACGAAAATTCTTAAGGAATTGACGAACCTTTCTCTTTCCCCTATGCTTGAACCCTCTGTCCTTTGGGCTAACGATACTGCCGGCTGCTAATTTTGTCGATGTTGGAAAATTGTTTTTGGACTTGAAACCCATAGCCACTGTTGTCGTTATACAGTACTCCACCTAACATTATTAATTCCAGACCTTATTGATGATAATTGTGATAATTATGTTCTGAATTTCAAGTGTTTGTAAGTCCTATCAGATAAATTGCTTCCACCAAAAATGCATCATTAGTCCCACTTCCATGCGAACATGAATTTAAAGCAAGGAAAAATGGCCTTATCTCTAGTAAGCAAACATGGAAAGAAGATATTTAGGAATTGAATGGAGGTTCTAGCTAGTGGAGTGGGGACATAATTAATTTTGTGAAAAAGTATTCGTGTTCACAAGTATACATTATTAATTATTATGATCGCTCCTCCACTACTTGTGTAAATTGACAGAATCAATGAAAAGTATGGTTTAGAATCATGTATTACTTTCCAGCAGCAATAATGCTTATCGTGTCTAAAGGATTTTCCATAGGGCAAGGCTTACGAACTATTATAGTATTAAATAGAATTAACTTCCACTAACACGTAAATGACAATATGATTGAAATAACTTATCCATTGTTATTTGAGTCCTTTAGCGTCACAACTTCTTGCACATATTTCACTCGTACCATCATGTATACACTTAAAAATGAAATATTGTTATATAATATTACTCTTTTGCACTGTTTACTCAACTTGATAAACATGTCAAGAGAGGTTAACTAAATCAAAGTTCTTAAATAAAAAACTAGTTGAAGTTCTTACCTTCTAACACAAACCAAATTTGTTATAATTTTTATAATATTAAAACAATTTCTTCAACAAAGTACAACAAAAGCTCTCTCAAAGTTCTTAAACCAAAAACTATTTGAAGTCCTTACCCTCTAATACAAACCAAAATTGTTATAATATTTGTAATATTAAAACAAAGTCTTAAACAAAATGTAACAAAAGCTCCATTAGACATTGCTTTCGCTTGCTTGAGATCCATAAAAACTTCCTCCAAGCCTAAGAATAATAGAATTCGTATCATAATCAATGATCTTTCTAACAATTACTTGATATGTGTGTTAAAAAAAAAAACTTAAACAAGTGACAGGCGAAATTCTCTTACCCTCCCATATGTTTTAGCAGCCTATCTATTTGTGCCTGTAGAGCAGCTTGGGATGCGTTCATTTATGCCTGTAGAGTACCTTGGGATGCGTTAATTTATGAGAGTCGCCGTTGTTCACCATCATTAGCGGCAAATCTAGAGTCGCCGCTACTCAGCTTTTTATTTTTTATTTTTTCTCTTCTCATTACCGGCTACTCTAATGTCACCGCTATTAACCCCTCATCAGTAGCGACTTATTAATGTCTCCGCTATTGACCCTTATTAGTGGCAACTTTATAGTCGCCGCTAATGAGCTTTTTATTTTTTATTTTAATTTTTTCTCATGTGATTAGCGGCGACGCTAATGTCGCCGCTAATGACCCCTCATCAATGCCGACTACTTAGTGTTACTGTTGTTGACCCTCATTAGCGGCAACTTTACTGTCGCCGCTAATGAGCTTTTTATTTTAATTTTTTCTCTTGTCATTAGCAACGACTCTTGATGTCGCCGCTATTTACCCATCATCAGCGGCAACTACTTAGAGTCGCCGCTGTTGACCCCTCATTAGCGGCAACTTTATTGTCGCCGCTAATGAGCCTTTTATTTTTTATTTTAATTTTTTCTCATATTATTGGCGGCGACCCTAATGTCGCCGCTAATGACCCCTCATCAGCGGCGACTACATAATGTCGCCATTGTTGACCCTCATTAGCGGCAACTTTATTGTCGCTGCTAATGAGCCTTTTATTTTTTATTTTAATTTTTTCTCATATTATTAACAGCAACCCTAAAGTCACCGCTAATGACCCCTCATCAACGACGACTACCTAGAGGCACCACTGTTGACCCCTCATTAGCGGCAACTTTATTGTTGCCGCTAATAAGCTTGTTATTTTTTATTTTAATTTGTTCTCATGTGATTAGCGAAAACCCTAATGTCGCCGCTAATGACCCCTCATCAGCGGCGACTACATAGTGTCGCCGGTGTTGACCCTCATTAGCGGCAACTTTATTGTCGCCACTAATGAGCCTTTTATTTTTTATTTTAATTTTTTCTTTTCACATTAGTGGTGACCCTAAAGTCGTCGCTATTGTGGTTGCTGCTACATACCAATTTTTTGGTATTTAGCGTCCACAATTAGCGGCGACCTATTTGTCACCCCTAATGATTGATTATTAATGGCAACTTTAAAAAGTCGCCGCTAATGAGGGGTCATTAGTGACGACTTTTGGGTCGTCGCTATTCGTTTGGTCGCTAATGACCAGTTTTCTTGTAGTGAGCCATTAATTCTTGGTTGGAAAAAACGGGGAACAAGTAGGCCAACATCTTCTCTATTTATTTTCAAGTATACGATATTTTATAAAACATTATATATCATTTGATCCAAGGTCTGGAACATATATAAGACATATATATAATTGAGGATGACCTGAACTCATCTTTGTAATGATCAGATCGATCACTTGAAAGCGAAATTGTTTGGGAGGTAAAGGACCATGGTTTTCAATTGACATGGAAGATTACGCCTATATTTTCAATTGAGATGTAAAAGTAGAGATAGATCGAAGAAGATAGAAGAAAAAAAAAAATTCTAAATGAATTTCTACATATACACGAAACTAGGCAGATAAATCTCTTAATTATTCTACGTATTTGGATTAAACGATAATTTTCATTTGGTTGGTGGGGTTTGGTGAAGTTTCCGTATTTGCATCCATCAAATTAAATCAACTCTTTCATTAAGATGAGAATCTCTTCTAATAACAATTTTTTGTTTTCGATAAGATCGATATGACAGATTAAACTGATCGAAGAAGTGATGGGAGTCGCTGGATCAACAATATTAATAGAAAGATATGTGAATTGAGATAGATGTTAATACAGGATTATGGATCCAATGGTCGGATTCCCATGTCCACTAGCAAACAAGTTAAAAGTAGGCCGAAGTAAAAACACACCATTAGTACTCTTCCGTCTGTGCATGTGGTGGAACTTTTGAGGGTGGAGGGTGGACTGAAAATAACACTTGTCCCTCTTTTGTCCTAGAAATTTTATGACACGACACATTTGCATTTCGTCAGCCAGCCATTAATCAATCATCCACCCTTCCTTTTCTCTCCCTTCTGCTTTATCTATTACTGTGCGAGGGCAAATTTCTTTGGCTCAAATTGAAGCTGAGTAGAGAAAGAAAATGGCACTTGAGGGTAAAAGGCTATATTGCAGTGCCAAGTGTTTCCACATGCCTTCATGGTCATCGTCAAAACCATCGTCCCAACAAGAGCAAAGGGAAAAGGATGACAAAGTTTTATCAGTTACAACCAAAAGAAAGCCGGGTGGATGGAGGGCTATGCCCTTCATCTTGGGTATCTCTCTCTCGATCACAAACACACACATGCACAAGATAATTACGATTTTTTTCCCCCCTAATTTGTAGCAGACTTGTAAAGTACGTAGCTGACGGGAAAGGTTTTGGCGTTTTTTTGGATTGCAGGAAATGAAACGTTTGAAAGGTTGGCTACTTTTGGATTGTTGGCGAACTTTACGGTGTATTTGGTGAAAAAACTCCACATGGATCAGGTTTCCGCTTCCAATATTGTGTACATATGGTCCGGTGTGTCCAATTTTGCGCCATTGGTGGGCGCTTTCATCTCTGATGCCTATGTTGGCAAGTTCCGAACAATTGCCTTTTCATCCTTCGCGTTATTTCTGGTATATATAACATCAGTTCATAACGACGTATATATATATAGATATGTGTGTGTAGAATTTAAAGCCTAGTTTGTTTGAATTGTGAACACTTGCACAAGATATATGTAGATTTCCTTTTCAAATTTCTTTTCGATCCGTTTCCTTTTTGGGTGGCCGGCGGTGGCTCTCACCCCTTTGCCACCAACTCCTTTGTTGTGGAACCCGATGACAATCAAATAATTGAGGATGATATTGATGTCGTAAGCAAGATCTATAAGGTCAAGTTTAATTGTTTGATAATTAGGTGAATTAATGTGCATGTGATTCATGATTTGACTTAGCCACGTACCCCCCAAGAGGTGATTGAACAGTGACAGTGCTAAGCCAAATTTTTTTTTTTTGTAAACAGCTAAGCCAATTTTCAAGGTTTCTAATGCATGCCTTCTACTTTTATCCACGTACATAAACCACCATTTAAAGATTCTTTATAGGCAATTTTATATGAGCTATAAACTTGAGTGAATGCGTGATTTTTTCTAAATGTTTAATTAATTAATTAGGCGATGGAGTAGTAAATATTTATGTTATTTTATCTTTTGCATATGTTCTCGTGCCGAGCATCTCTATCAAATGTCGCTTTCATCCTTCAAGCGGCTGTAAATAATTTTTACCAACGTCATGCAATCGACAGGGAATGTTGACGGTGACTTTGACGGCTTGGATACCGGAGCTCCTTCCACCACCGTGCACAAAACAGCAGCAAGTCTTGGGTCAATGCATAGGTCCCACCAAAGCTCAACTGGGTATTTTAATAATGGGACTAGGCTTTTTGTCGATAGGCGGCGCCGGAGTTCGTCCATGCAGCATTCCGTTTGGTGTGGATCAATTTGATCCAACCACAGATGAAGGGAAAAAGGGGATCAACAGCTTCTTTAATTGGTACTACACCTCATTCACGTTGGTCTTGTTGTTCGCTCAAACTGTAGTGGTTTATATCCAAGACTCTGTCAGCTGGGTCTTGGGCTTCGGGATTCCCACTGTGTGCATGTTCTTCTCAATTATCTTATTCTTCATCGGAACAAAGTTTTATGTGCATGTGGAGCCTGAGGGAAGCCCATTTTCCGGAATTGTGCAAGTTCTTGTGGCGGCTTATAGGAAGCGCCGGATTGAGCTTCCAGCCGACGGCGAGTTTGACGGACTTTTTTATGATCCTCCGTTGAAAGGGGTTGTAATGACAAAGCTTCCTCTGACTGACCAATTCAGGTAACATATATATCTATTATTTATGAACGATTAGCTATGGTTGATGGTGGATTTAAAAGTATTTTTTTTTAAAAAAAAAAATAACCGAACGAGAAAATTTCTAATGCTGTTCAGCCTGTTCATAAAAAGTCGGTGAGGGTTAAACATTAACTTCGAGATTCCAAATGCTATGACCGAGGTGGCTTGATCCATTTTGAGTGTATTTGGCAATGAAAAAAAAAATTCATTTTAAAATTAATTCGAGTATTCTTAATTTTTATATCATATTAATTATATCGTATCAATTTTTTTTATTTGAATAAAAAAAATTTAAAAAAACAAATTTTTAAAATTTTTTTATACAAAAAAATTCTTACGTTTTTATTTTTTTATTTTTTATCTCACGTCAATTTCGATTCACTCACTTTTTTAAGTTATTTGCCAATCTCTGATGTCAGATAATAATAGAGCATTCTCACGCTTTTACTTGATTTTTGTTGGGGTCACTGTCTTACGTCATGTCAATAGTACTGAACCTTGAACGTGACACTTTAAAAAAAATAAAAATAATCAAATTTTTTTTAGTATAATTATATCTGACATTCGTCCAACAATTTTTAGTTAATTGTTGATTTGTTTTATTGAATAAAAATTCATTAAAAGAAGTATATATATTAACATTGCTTGATAAAATTTAGATTATTTCAAGTACTGTACATGGACTTGCTTATCTTATGTTCTTATAATCTTATTCAATCGAATAACTGGGTTTATTTATTTCTCTCAGATTCCTAAATAAAGCTGCCATAATAGAAGCGGGTGAACTAAAGGCGCCGGATGGTATTCGTTCGGATCAATGGAGGCTCTGCAGCATCCAGCAGGTGGAAGAGGTTAAATGTTTAGTTAGAATCATCCCAATATGGGCTGCCGGTATCATTAGCCTCACGGCCATGACTCAACAAGGAACATTTACTGTATTTCAAGCCATGAAAATGGACCGCCACCTCGGCCCCAGCTTCCAAATCCCAGCCGGTTCAATAGGGGTCATATCACTCATCACAGTAGGACTATGGCTCCCGTTCTACGACCGCATCTTCGTACCCGCCCTCCGAAAGATCACGAAACACGAAGGCGGGATCACGGTTCTCCAAAGAATCGGAATAGGGATTGTTTTTTCGATTCTGGCAATGGTCGTAGCCGGGTTGACCGAAAGGGTGAGAAGGGCTTCGGCTATAAAACACCATCAACCCGATGGGGTCGCACCCATGTCAATCATGTGGCTAGCACCCCAGCTTATTCTACTGGGCTTTTGTGAGGCGTTTAATATTCTCGGGCAGATTGAATTCTACAACAGGCAGTTTCCTGAGCACATGACAAGCGTCGGTAATGCTCTTTTTTCCTGCTCCTTTGCCGGAGCAAACTACCTGAGTAGCTTGCTGGTGAATGTTGTGCACCATGTCACCGGAGGGCATGGCCGGCCTGATTGGTTGACAAATGATCTCAACGCCGGCAGACTCGAGTATTTCTTCTTTCTTATAGCGGGGATGGGGGTCCTGAATTTAATCTACTTTTCATACTTTGCTCATCGGTATCGTTACAAGGGCACTGCTGTACCAATACAGGACAATTCCCATGTTGACGTGGAGCTTCGGTCGATCAAAGCTTGAATATTACCGTCACGTTACTTACGTACGTAATAATTAGTTTGATTACTTAGCTATACTATGAGGACATCCAATAAGTAACAGAGGGGTTTTCTTTATATATATAATATTATATTCCAGTTGTAATGTTAGCTGTGGAATATTTAGGTATAACGACTTCGATGAATATGTAGGGGTATGGCTATTCAAATAATTTGTAACAGAACAAGTATGGGTTGCTCGAGAATTAAATATGTTATATATCCACGTATACACTGCCTGGGGTTCAACTAGCATGCTTGCCGCGCTGCTTGTGCATATATAGAACGTACGTAGTAGCATTTGCCAAATTGCGAAAGTTTTTAATAATGAAGACCATATGAGATTGTAACGTGGGTACTTTAAAAAAGGAAAAAATAAAATAAAAAATAAACACTGATTTATAAATTATATTGATCCATATTTTGAAAGTGGTGGCCGGTGACATGGCAAAGTAAGAATATATATGATTGAATTCCAAACTAATGGTTGAAATTTTGAATGCTTGAGATGGAAACAAATCTATAAGGTAGAATATTGGAATAATTTATAAATAATGATATCCAGTGTTTCTAAAAGGTGTATAGGGTTGTTTGAAGTCCAAGCTAGGTGTGTGGGTGTGGCATGGGGGTGAGAGAGACATCCCGGCCGCTTGAATTTGAAAGCCGATAAGTCTTGTACGTCATGAGATCAAAGTGGAAAATTGGAATTAATTAGGGAGGTTCAATGATTGTACCCGCTGAGATCGAGCTTGCTTGTTTGGAGCCTTCTGCTTGAGGGGTTGCCTCTCGCTTCACGGATCTTTGCAGCCCACTGGAATGATATTGACAGACACATAATGCATGTGGTCTAATATTTATCTTTTTCCCTTTCCCAAAAAGATCATCATTGAGCACAAACTATCGTGCATACTCGTCAAGGAGTTGATCGACGCAATAATTTTGCGCCTTCTCAATTGTCAGTCAGATCAGACCCATAATCTTGCTCATAATTGGAGTCTACATTGATGTCGATCTGCAGACTCTCAGATCAATTTTTCTACAAATCAATCTCATTAATATATACAAAAATATTAGGTGGAACTCACTCGATATCGATAGATGCCTTTTATTTATATTATGCGTTTGTTTGTTTGTTTTTTTTTTTGAAAATATAATGAGTTATTTTGTTTCTTTAATAAGACTATATCATGTGATATTTGTTTTAATCCTTAGATATATATAATAGACGACTAAATTAAAGAATTTGAGGAGATCCAGATCCATTGATCGATTATATATATGACCATCATTACTGTATGGTACTTACACTTATTATTAGCCACAACAAAATTTTAGTTCGTATTCAGTTTAATATACATATATAGATCAAATGAGAAGCCAATGTCGTAGTCTCTCATAAATTAATTAGCTATGCAGTTCATGTCTACATTAATAACCTGTTCTATCAATACTTATTCAATAGTAGCACTTTCTTTTTTAATTAACAGCTTTACATTTGTGATGCCACTACAAAGTCACAACTTATTTAATCTCAAATTCAACATGGTGAGTGACTCTGATTCCAAATGATACGAACTTTTGATATAACTCATTCTTAAAATTAATCAAGCTTTCCACGAGTATGTGGGTGCTCAAGAGTCTATCTACAACTTATTGATAGACTCAAAAGTCCTCAAGAGGTAGCTCAATGGGCTGTGAACTACGCCTTATGAAGCGGATGTCACAAGTTCAAATCCCCCCTCCTCCTACCCTTGCGTGGACACGTAAAAAAAAAAAAAAAAAAAAGTCTAGCTACAAGTTATTGATCGGTTTAAGCATTTAAAATAAATGGTTATTTAATATAAAACAATTAAAGCATCGATTATATCTTAAATTCATCTCTTTCTTGTCAATTTAAACTTCTAAAATAGGTGATCTAATTAATTATAATCAAGAACCAGTCTAGGTTGATGGGCAAGAGGGCCACCACTAACCAAAATACGTCCATATCAAAGCGCGCTGTGGTATTAATCATTCACCTTCCTAAACGTTCCAAAATACCATTCCTGGAACTGCCATATGCCCTAGACCAGCCTTGTAAATGGAAGATATTGCTAAATATCTGTCACAAGCGAATAGTCCTTGCGCACTTTATATGTGGTAATAAATAAAAAGATTCCGTCATATCTATTCTAGAAATTTTCTAACTTTTTGCCCATATGCAACCCATCAATATATATATATATGGTCCATATCCTGATCAGTCTCCACCACCGGCCACCACCACTGACATTTCTAGGTCGAACCAGTTCCAAATATGATTTTCACTGGCTCAGATCTCTGCATCATTTGAAGAGTCATGATATACATATATGAACAAGCTGTCACTTTAGCAATTTGTATTTCTTAATTTGTCGGATATTCTGTGCGTTTGTTAATGATGTATATGTACCAGTCACAAAGATACACCAAGCCGGAGAAGTCTTCAGTGGTCCAGCCATATCGGCCACTTCCTCTCTAGCTAGCTTCCAAATATCTACATTGTACCAAAAATAACCCACCAATAAGCCGAGACAAAAATTGCGCATGCATCACTAGCAACCGATTCTACAGCTGGGTGGCTGCAGGTTCATTGAAAAAACAGATGGCATTTATGCATTCATAGAGTACTTTTATTAGATACTAGAAGCCAAGGTTGTAAGATTGATGAGTCAAAATCAAGATAGCAACATTTGTAATTCTCTAAACCAGCTAGGCCCGGCCTAGCTTGCAAGTTGGGTAACTTTTTCTGTGGTGATCAGATGAATATGATTCCTGTAATTAAGAACTCTTTATAAGTCTAAGTTTTTTGGAAGGCATTTACACGGTATATATACCGAACTTGCTTACATTTTTAATAGCTTGTATATGATTGCGTTTAAGAAATAAAGTTTTTAAGTAAAAAAGAGTTTTTGGACAAAATCTTCATTTTTAAGTTTTTGCCAAAAGTACATTTCGACAATTTTTAGGTTTTTTGGACATTTGAAAGTGCTTTTAATTTTTTTTTACCAAATGAATACTTTTTTTTTTTTCTTCAAACGGATTTTTTGAGTGTTAATAACAGCACTTTTAAGCCTCTCAAACAAACTCTAAGGTTGGGACAGTCGCCTATCATCATCAAAATACCAAGAAATTATGGTACAAAAGATTTGTCTGTCGTTGATCTATATCTCAATTGCCATCCCAAAATCTTCCCATACACTTAATTTCCTTTTTTAAATTGTCACTTGTCCTTTTCTATGCCCATTTTTTTTTTTTTTTTTTTTTATAATGTGTTTGTGTATTAGGTCAACTTTTTTTCCACTCAATCAAAAGTAGGCAGGATCCCTCAATCTTTCACTTTTCCGCTTTCTTAAACCCATGCTTCCTATATATATATATATACACACGAGATGGTATGCTAAAGTTTATATTATTGTTGATCGTGATTATATTTTTGATGTTATTGCTTTGATTGATACTTGTGCTGACTTGAATTGTATTCAAGAAGGCTTGATCCATAGTAAATATTTTGAAAAATCTGTAGAAAAGCTTAGCTCTGCTAGCGGAGAAAAGCTAATGATTAATTTTGAATTAAATAACGTTTATGTTTGCCAGCATAATGTTTGTTTCCATATTCCTTCGGTGCTCCTTAAGAACATGACTGAAAAGGTTATTCTTAGTATCCCTTTTATTGCCATGCTCTATCCCTTTACTGTTGATTCTGATGGTGTGTCTACCGTTAAAATGGGTATTCCTATTAAATTTTCATTTGCTTCAAAATATGAAATTGATGTTTGTCATAGTTCCATGAACCTGATTTCTGTAAGACTAAACATCTGAATTTTCTGAAACAAGAAGTTAATTACAAAAGGATTTCTGAGCAAATTTCTGATAAATTGCTTCAATCAAAAATCACTGCTTTTCAGAATAAAATTGTTGAAACGATTTGTTCTGATTTACCTAATGCTTTTTGGCATAGGAAGAAACACATAGTTTCTCTCCCTTATGTCAAAGATTTCTCTGAGAAGAAAATCCCCACTAAGGCTCGTTCCATTCAAATGAATGCTGAGCTCTTAGATTTTTGCCAGAAAGAAATTTCTGATTTGCTTGCTAAGGGAATAATTCGTAAGAGTGAGTCCCCTTGGTCTTGTGCTGCTTTCTATGTTAGAAAGAATGCTGAAATTGAAAGAGGCATCCCCAGACTTGTAATAAATTATAAGCCTTTGAATGGATTAGGTATCCCATCCCCAATAGGAAGGACCTGGTCAGCCGTCTGAGTAATGATTTAGTTTTTTCCAAGTTTGACATGAAATCTGGATTTTGGCAAATTCAAATTGATGATAAGGATAGGTATAAGACTGCTTTTACCACTCCTTTTGGTCATTATGAGTGGAATGTCATGCCTTTTGGTTTGAAGAATGCCCCCAGTGAGTTCCAAAATATCATGAATGATATCTTCAATCCTTTCACTCATTTCACTATTGTTTATATTGATGATGTTCTAATCTTCTCCAATTCTATTGATGAACATTGGAAACATCTGAATGCTTTCCTGGATATTATCAAGCATAGTGGCCTTGTTGTTTCAGCCACTAAAATTAAATTGTTTCAAACGAAGATCCGATTCCTTGGTTTTGACATTTCTGAAGGAAAAATCCGTCCCATTGATAGAGCCATCCAATTTGCTGACAAATTTCCTGATGTAATCATAGAAAAAAAACTCAGCTTCAAAGATTCCTTGGTTCTCTCAATTATATTGCTGACTTCTACAATGATTTACGAATGTATTGTAAACCTTTGTTTGAAAGATTACAAAACAATCCCACTGCTTGGACTAATGTTCATACTTCCATTGTTAAACAAATTAAAGTCCATGTTAAAACACTTCCTTGTCTTAGCATTCCTTCTGATAATACTTTCAAAATTGTAGAGGCTGATGCTCCTGAAATTGGTTTTGGAGGTATTCAGAAATAGTGTGTTTCACCAGGATCTTCTGAACAAATTGTTCGTTTCCATTCCGGATCCTGGAATTCTGGGCAATCTAATTGTAGTACTATTAAGAAAGAAATTCTTTCTGTTGTTTTATGCATTTCTAAATTTCAATCTGATTTACTTAATCAAAAATTTTTGTTATATTTTGAAAAAGAATGTTGAAAATATTGCATCAAAACAGATTTTTGCAAGATGGCAAGCTATTTTGAGTACATTTGATTTTGATATTGATTACATTAAAGGATCTGAGAATTCTATTCCTGATTTTCTTACCCCGTGAATTTTTGCAGTCTCATGATGGCTCCAAAACCTAAGGATAAGGGTAAATCCACGACTCTGGTTTTGAAATCATAGTCTAATGTTGCTCCTGCTTCTCCTATTGCTTTTTACTCTAGCACTTTAGCTACCCCTTTGATCTTTTTGCTGATGTTACCCAAAAACCTAGGTTTACTGGTACACCTTATAATTAGCCTTCCGGCTACATGCTTCTCCCTTTTTCTCAACACCTGTTTTTCATAGAACTTGAACGTTCTAAGGTCAAATCTGCAAGTGATCTTGTACATTCCTATTTCCCAAAAGGATTTCATTAGATCCCTGAGCATCCATTCAAAAGCCTTTCTTTTTATTCCAGTATTTTGACTCAAACAAAATCCATTGTTATCAAACCCATTTATGATCAAATGGGTTCTGCTCTTAGAAAAATAATTTATCACAGTGTTCATTTTCTCAGAGTTATCTCTAAAAAAGGATGGGGTGATCACCCATCTTCTTTGAGGAAACTTGATGGTGATTTCCAAATTCATTTTAATTATTATGACTATGTTGATGCATGGTCGAAGTTTTTCCTTTACCAAACTGCTGTCATGGACCATTCTTGGTTCATTTCCTTTGATAAGGATCATACTTGTGGAATTCTCCCAATTCGGTTTGATTCCGGATGTTCTCCCTCTAAACCTTCTTAAACCTTTTGAATTGTTTAAACAATGCTAGAAGGTTGATGCCTATGGTTCTAAATTCCCCCATATCCTCCATTTTTTCAAACAATACAGACTTCCTTGGATCCTTAAATGGCAGTATGTTATTGTTAGTGATCGTCTTGAAAGACATTGGTATGTTAAATGGTAGGATAAGTTTGATGTTAATCCTATTATCAAGAGAGTTAAGCAATTGATTCAAGCTCCAAGTGCTCAGAATCTACCTTTACCCTCTATGGTTGCTCCTAAGTTAAATCACTCCTGGTGACATCGGCCAAACCCCAGATAAGGTTTTGCCTGCTGCTATTTCCCCTGATTCATCCTCATCCTCCATGTCTAAGAAGGAGAAGAAAAAGGCTTTATTGAAAGCCATGCTTGATTCCTTTAATGATAGTGATGATGATGATGCTGATACTGCTTCTGAGGCTTCTTCTACTCTTCAGAGAACAACCCATGGAATTAATCCTTTAGCAAAATATTTTGAAGATAGCCAAGGATATTCTCAAATTAATTATCCCGGTCTTGAAGACCTCTGACTTACAGGACTGAGTTCCTATACCTGACTTTTACTAAAGCAGACTGAGTGCTGCTTTCTGTTACTTTGCTTCACGAGACTGAGATCCTGTGAAGACATGATGACTTGCTTTTGTTACTTTTCTTCACGAGACTGAGATCCTGTGAAGACATGATGACTTCCCCACAAGACTGAGTTCCTGTGGATTCATGATTACTCGACAAACTGAGTTGCTACCGAAAGATGTTTTGTCGTCTTATGTCGACACCTTTGCTTTCACTGTTGTTGTTCTGCTCGTGGTTGAAGCCCGTGCCATGCCAACACTACAGTGATTTACTTTTACTATTTGCTTTTACTATTTTCATGATGTAATTTTATTTTTCTTATTTCAGAAAAAGATGATTGAGGTTATCTCGTTACCACCCATCCTCTATATATGGAGAGGACCCCTCTCTCATTGAGGCAGAAGCTTAAAACTACAGCCTAAACCTCAAACATGTCCCTTTGAGTCTGTAATATTTTCAATATGTTGCTTCTCTTCCATAACCGAAAGTTTGAATGCTTTTCATTGTAAGTTTTTTATAAAACTTCAATACTATCATTTGATTTGAATATCAAATTAATTTGCTTGTAATTTTATTTCTTGTTTTATAACTGCTACTGCCTACTTGGCTGGTTTTATGCTGCATTAATTTATGCATTACATATATTCTGATGCGATGAACTTTTGCTTTCAAAACTTAATGGTGCTTTTCTTGAAGGAAGTTCTGATAATGAAGAGGCTAAATCTGAGCATTCTGAGCATTCTAATGAAGTACAATCTGACAGTATTTTTCCAAATGACTTTAAGATTATTAATTTAATCAATAAAGTCTACCTTCCGAGATGGTATGCTAAAGTTCATATTATTGTTGATCGTGATTATACTTTTGATGTTGTTGCTTTGATTGATACTGGTGCTGACTTAAATTGTATTCAAGAAGGCTTGATTCCTAGTAAATATTTTGAATAAGAGTTAATATATATGTATTCATGAATTGTAAGATTATTAATTGTATTCATGAATAAGAGTTAATATATATATTAAAAAAGCATAGCCGAGAGTCGCATATAAAGGCTATAGACGGTAGAAATTGCAAACACTCATTTAAGTTTGACCGTGATATATATAACTTTAGTCGCATAAAAGAGCCATAGACGGTAAAAACCACAAGCACTAATTTAAGTTTGACTGGGATATATATAACTTAGACTCTAGAGTATCAATTGGACTCAACAGTACCGCTAATTTTGTGAGTTTTCAGCTTAATTTCTGCTATATAGTTCTGCATATATGCCACCTTAAAAATGGAATTTTGTATCATTATTTTGGGTTAATTCAATGCTCTTAATATTTACAAAAAAAAAAAGAGAATGCAACGTTATCTCTTTCCCATGCATTGCACAATAGGCTTATCTTCGGTCTTGGAGCAGCTCTATAGATGATGGAGGAGGGTCTTGCATTAACTGATCAACATGAGATCAAGCAGAGAGAACTTACAGTTATCAAAGAGTATATATAGAGATTAAACATGTTGTCCACTAGACATTAATCGCAATTAATACTTGTGTAGGTATATATATATAAGGGAAATGGAAAGGAAAAATTACATAAAAAGTAAAAATACGGAGTGAGCAATTCAAATAAGAGCCATAAACAACTAGCTAGTAATCACAACAAACCCAAAAACTAGGGTTGCCAACAAGGGTGGTAACCAAAGGCAAAATTTCGTAATCAGAACGTACAAGTAAAGAACCAGTTGTGAGTTTTGTGACGCATGAGCATGCACTGAAGGGGGTTGAGTCAGAGCCGCCGTAGAGAAGCCATATCTCGGAGTTCAGAAAAGGCAAGAAATGCATGGAGTAGATACCAAAACAAAAGCTACAACAAGATTGGTGGATCTCCGTAGCCCAAAAAATGATACTATCTATGGAGATCCATCATGGAGAAATGGAGCTAGCACACATAGTTAGCAGGAAAACACAAAAATAAAATAAAAGAACAAACAACAAAAGACTAAAAAAAAAAAAAAAAACCCACACATCCACACACAAAACACGATGATACTACAAACGAGTATCAAAACAACCAAAATTCTACTAGCCCCACTGACAGAATACTAAAACAAAAACGTACAAGAATTCAACAACTCAACAACACACATAAAAACAAACAATATCTAGCTAGCTCCTTGCAACAGATCCCCACACAGACTACCCATGTGCAGTAGTTTTTGCAGAACCATAATATATACAGCAACCTGTAGAAAACTCATTGAAATCAGTTAAATCAGAACTTCCACTTTGATACTGCAATTTTTACATAGCTCTTCATTTTCTAAGTTCTTCTTAAACTGGTAGCTTAATTTCTTGATCTGATTTCCTCCCATGTTTCAGCATTAGAGTACATATTGACCTCTTTTTGAAATCACTCACACTAGTTTTTTTAAGATTTTCTTTTGTTATCCTCCATTTTTTGGAGATTAAAACTAATGTTAGCCTAATGATAAATTAATTTACTTCCATATGATTTGGTGAATAGGGGGTTGTGGTTTCAAGTTTCATATCATCATGGCTTCTTTCCACCTTTTCAGTACGTAGTAGAAGGTTTGTAAGGATTAGAGAGATGGATTGAAATCTTTCAAGGATTTAATTAAAAATATAAGAATTAAGTTTAAAGTTTAATTGGTTACCAATATTAAACTCATATGAGAATTAATATGTAATTTTCTAAAACGACAAAAATTTATATAATAAAATACTAGAGCCTATGCCCAAGGCGAAAATTAAGCAATCTATCCCCCCTAACTTGCAATTGATCACTTCACGTACAGTTCACATTGAATTAAAGACTCATACTTGGCCTGCTAATCTTTCATAATAAGCGATAAAATATGGGATGTAGCCCTCTCTCTTTTGTTAATGATTCGATCGGATACTTATTATATAAATAAAAATGTTTATCCACTCAACTAGTTGACACCTATACTTATATTCACCGCTACGAGATTCTATGATGCACCAAAAAAAAAAAAAAAATCATTTGAGCAAGAAAAACATTTGGGTAGGCCGGAGCCCAACCCAACGTTATTTTGGGCTCATTTTAGATATCTGGCCCATTGTAAATGGCTACAAATTCCTCAAAGCCCAATACACTTCAATCTGTTCTCGTGGATCCACGTCACGCTCGCACCGAAATGTACGGTGGGCAGGAGATCTCTAGCTGCGCATTGAACTGGAACGGAGCAAACGTCAGGGACCCGATAGACTCTGTACACGTGTACTTTGTCAGGTCCCACGAAAGTCCACTTCCCACTTCCCAAAACGGCAAAACCCTTGGCTCCAAGGCCTCGTTCATAGTAGGTTTCCATGCTTTGAATTTTCACCGGTAGCGTAGAAATCAGCCTGTTCGAGAACAACACAGCGAAGTGCCTCTTGCTCTCTCGTCCATGGATTCGTCTTCTTCTTCTTCGTCTTCAATGACGTCGTCTCTGCAACTAGCCATGGCGGCCTTGGTGGGGGCCTCACTGATGGCCATCTCTGCCTTCTACATCCACAAGCGCAGCGTCGACCAGGTCCTCCAGCGCCTCATCGAGATCCGCCGCAAACCCTCTCGCAATGCCAGCAACCGTTTTTCCATCGAGTATGAAGACGAGGCAGAAGGGGCAGAGGAAGCGGAAGCGGAAGCTGAAGAAAAACAAGAGCGAGACGACGACGGAGGGTACGGCTCCGACGGAGAGATGGTAGTTGATCGGAAAATGTGGGGCCGGAGTTTGTCTAGGTCGCTGGACGAGAACATGCTTCGGAGTTATAAAATTTCGGCGTCGTTGCCCAATGTGGCGTCGAGGAATGATTGGTTGGACGAACACCCCAAGCTTGATCAGCCACCGGTTGGACTAAGGGCTCAAAGTTTTGCTTTCTCGCTGGACAGACTCAATTTGATTCCCCAGGGGCTTCCGCCTCTTCGACTGGATCAAAGAGACGGTATGCCTTCTATTTTCTGCTTGGAAATTTAAAAAATACTTTCATTAAGGTTTTTAGTGATATTATTCTATAGAAGTTCATAACACTTTGAATCAAATACGTTTCGTTGTTGGTTGGAAATAATTTGAGAAAGTCATGTGATAAAAGAGAAAACAAAGATAATGCTATCTCTTACTTAATACTATTGTTGGCTTTCAACTTCTTCAGTTTCTGTATTTTTTAAGGAGTCTGTGTATACTTTACATTTTAGAAGTTGCAATATATTAATTACTTATATATGTATAAAAGAAGAAGAAGAAGAAGAAGAAGTCATTTTCCCAATATTTGAGGAAATTGTACTTGGTGGTGAATAGCTTGTCAATCAAAGGACAATTTGGGATCCTAAATTGCATCCTTTTTTTTTCTTTTTTTTTGGCTATTTGCAGGAGAGAATCAGTATGTCAAGCGTTCTGGTATTGGTCCAAGGATAGTATCTGTTGGTAGGCTAGTGACTCCAAGATCCCCTGCTGGCAACGCTTTTGATAATGCAGGAGATTCTGACGAGGAAGGAACTGAGCTTGCAAATGAAGATGACATACTTTTTAGCTATGGATATATAGATTCTTCTACTGATATCACAAATGCACAAGTATGTGTAGTACTATTTACTTAAGCTCTTAACTATCACATTCTAGTATACCAAAACTAGGGTACAGATGATATTGAGGTTACCAAAATTAGCAGTTTCCTTGAAAAGTATACTCCAATCTCATGTTGTTACTTTGTTGTTCATTATGGGGTTAGTCATGTCAACAAGAAGAAAAGTGCTGGAGTCTAATTATATAATTATTATTTCTGTTACTAAGGATACAAATGTGACAACATATTTATGATTAAGGGAGAAAAATAATAAATCCGTTTCACTGGTTGATGGATTTGCAGGATGTAAATTCAGACAACCACCAAAATTTGTGCACTGTTCCAATAATGGCTGGCGATGGGAACTTTATGCAAGATAAGATGTGCAGTCCAACAGCAAGTGAAGCAAAAGCTGGTGTAGATCTGCTTAGCAACGGAAGGATAGATAATGCTTCAGGGCATATAGTGGGGAATGATCCTAATTTTGGAAACACTAATGTACCTCTGAGAACAACAGTACATGGTATTTTCAACTTCCTTGTCCTAAAGAGTTTCATGGAGATCTATGTCTCGTTCCATCACTTCTCTATTTTGTTGATGCTTGTATTTACTGGTCATACTGTCTGTTGACTAGCTCATTGGTGTTATTGACATTTTTCTACTTGTTGAGTTCTTTTAATCACAATTCTATGGGGAAAAAAAAAACTAAAAAGTATGTTATAAAAATTTATCAGTTTTAGAGAATATAATTAGCCAACCAGTGTAAGTGCACTCTTGTTTTGGTTAATTTGTATTTTTTGGAGAAAAGACTAACTACTTGTGGCATATTTCTCTCTTGTCAAAACAAAAGGTTCAGATTCAATGAGCACCGAAGAGGAAGAAGTACGGAAAATGATTCGTGAGTGTCTAGATTTGCGTAAAAGTTACGTCTATAGGGAAATAGTTGAACCATGGTTGGTAGAAGCTGTTGGGGAATCTAGTGCATCAAAGATGAATAGCGATCCATTTCATTTCGAACCTACTGAAGCAACAGATGTGAGTTATTCTTTGCTTGTTCATGGTGTGAAATTTTCTAAAGATTTTTGCTGTTTTGTTTTAAAGTTAAACAACATATTAACATTCAAGTACTGCCATTCATTTGTTTGTTAACCTTTCGTCTGATAATTTCTTTCTGGTTTTCCAAGCAGCACCATTTCAAAATGGAAGATGGAGTGGTACATGTTTATGCAAGTGAAAATGGTAAGCATAGCAATGTAGTTCAGAATGCAGTAAAAGTAACAGTTATTTGTTGAATACTTGATGACTGATTATCCTTTTGTGTTATCATAGGAATATTTAAATATTTAAGCCTTTCTCTGAATTTTAACTCAGATACTGTGGATCTTTTCCCTGTTGCAAGTTCAACAAGATTTTTCACTGATATGCATCACATCCTAAAGGTTATGTCTCTTGGAAATGTTCGATCTGCATGCTATCATAGACTGCGATTTCTTGAGGAGGTAGCATTCTGCGTTCTCCATTTTTCACTTCTATTTCTTAAATGTTCAACATAAATCTTACAAAATCCATTTGACATATATCTGAACATCATACAGAAATTTCGCCTTCATCTGTTAGTATGTGCTGATAGGGAGTTTCTGGATCAAAAGAGTGCACCGCACCGTGATTTTTACAATATCAGAAAAGTGGATACACATGTGCATCATTCTGCATGCATGAACCAGAAGCATCTCCTTCGCTTCATCAAGTCAAAGCTAAAAAAGGAACCTGATGAGGTAGAAACTGTTCCCCCGCTTCCCCCAAGGTTTTGTTTGAGTTTTTCAATCTACATTCGATGAGTCAAAATCAAGGCAATTCCACTTTAATGTCTTACAAAATTTCTCCCCCTTTTCAATTTCATTTTGTTGATGCTTTTTACTTGCACTACATGTAACTACTTTGGGCAGGTTGTCATATTCAGAGATGGAAAGTATATGACCCTTAAGGAAGTTTTTGAGAGTTTGGACTTGACAGGGTATGCACTATTATAGTTCTCTTGATTTATATTTGCAGAAGAAATCCTCTCTCTCTCTTCCCCCCTCCCCTTCCCCAAATTTAATTGTGTTTTCACATGTATGTCTGTGTTCTAAACTGAAGACAATTGCAATGCAGGTATGATCTCAATGTTGATTTGTTAGATGTCCATGCTGACAAAAGTACCTTCCATCGATTTGATAAGTTCAACCTTAAGTATAATCCTTGTGGACAGAGCAGACTCAGAGAGATATTCTTAAAGCAGGACAACCTTATCCAAGGTTTGGTTGATAATAACAGTTAAACCTATTGCTTGTAATTTTTTTTATGACTACAAACTGGAATGGGAATTGATTGCTTTGGAGAAACTTATGGAAATACTGCTAGTTTCTGTTTGGCTTGGTCTTTCCATTTATTGTGTAATTGCTTTGTCTGCTTCATTATTAGTTCAAAAGTTTGTTTAGAACATCACATGAACTTTTCATTTGGATTTTCTTCTACTTAAACTTGGTAAATATGCATATGACATTGGATTTGAATATTCTTAAATAGCTTGAAGTGAATTGTTTTATCTCTCAATGTGCGCCTATTATGGTTATTACTGTTTTAGAGGTTGGTTAATTTGTATGGGTGTAGTCGAAACCAAAAATATGGTTCATAAGAAAATGGAAAACATGAAATTAATTTAGTATTGACTAGTGTAAGAAAAGTTTTTTGGGAGGACTGAGTTCATTCATATAAGCATACTTAGCAGAGAATTGATCTTAAGTACTCGGGTTGGGTACATATATACTTATCATTTTACTTCAAGCAATAGGTTTCTTGAATCCTTAATTATGTCTTTTTCTATCCTCTTGGTCCATTTTGTTCTTTTTCTTTTTGGTGCTTTCATTTCAGTTAATTTTGAATCAAATCTCTCGAATACAGAGTAGGTAGGTGCCTTTGAGCCCTAATTTTATAGAATTCAACTTGGAAACTCATATTTTTCAAATTTAGATTCTATATTCTTTACCATTTTAATTATTATTCTCTTCTTTTTACTTGTTCTGTACTTAAGATAGCGATCATCATTCTTAATTTATTACTTTTGTGAAGCTGATTGTTTGAGTTAATATTACAGGTCGGTTTTTGGCAGAAGTAACCAAGCAAGTTTTATCAGATCTTGAAGCAAGCAAATACCAGGTTTATTAATAAATGGTGTCAGAAAGTGTAGAATGTCAAATTCATTTCTGCCTTGTTCTATTTCTCCTTTTTCTATGGATCAACTGTATCTTTTGAATAGATTATGCTCGTACTTATAATCGCCATTCTCTTGGTGATATTTTTGCACAAAAATCATCTTATGCAGCACTTAAGTTTAACATAAAAAAAATATTTGTATGTTGTTTTAGATACATTTACATGTACAGTCTCTTCAAAGTTTTTGAATTCTTTACCACAAATAATCTTTACTTGCTGACCAGGTTAGTTTGAAAGCCAAAATTTGAACGTGGATGGTTGATATTTGCTTTGTGAACTTTGTCTCAAATTTGAGCGATGTTTCTATATCGGTGGATCTCAAGTATTCTTCATGCCTATGGGTTCCCTAAAGCAATTGTTTTTGGATCTACTTGGTTTTTTTTTTTTTTTTTAATATATATATTTTTTAATTTTTTAATTTTTTTTATCATAATGGAAAATTTGAGATTTGTGGTTACTTTGGTAGTGATGACAAAGAAAAAAAAAGATTAATTGGCAGTATGTTTTCTTTGTAATAAAAGAATTGATACAGAACACTTTGTAAAGTTTTATAAAATAAAGGGTAAGCTGAATTTTTGGTGTTTGAATAAGCCAAAAAGTATACTGCATCCTGTATCAGCGAGGGCATATTACTGCTGCTTATATCAAATTGATTCTTTTGTGTGGAAAATTTTCCGTTGTGTCATTTTTTTGACGTTGGCTTTGGTTTTGGTACACCTCTCTTAATAACTACATTCACTTATCAGTTGTGCTGAGCATAAATCAGTAGCTACACCAATTGGACTCTTGTCTCCTTGGTATCTCAAAGAATGGGTCACTTCAATTCTAAAGAACTTATATGTCTGTCGTTTTCAGATGGCGGAGTATAGGATTTCCATTTATGGACGGAAACAAAGTGAATGGGATCAGCTGGCAAGTTGGTTTGTTAACAATGATATTTATAGTGACAATGCTGTATGGTTAATCCAGGTATATTATGTTTTTAGCTTCTTATTCTCGTAGCTGCCCTAGTATGTGTGGTTAATGGTCTATCCACTTGGCCAGTACTAATAAAAAAAGAAGAGTTGGTCATGTTGCTGGTACCTCATGATCATTATATCTTCTATATCTTGAACTTATTTTGTATGAATACATTTGGCGTGATCCTGAATGTGGTAGCAGCATGGCTCTACTGCCTCAAGTAATTATTTATTTAGTATTTAGTTTCCAAAAAGTTTTAAGTAAGATAAAATAATCCAGTATCACTTTTAAACATAATCTTTTCACAACACAAAATGAGATTTATTAATTAACACGTCTAGATCAGAATAAAAGAAGTGCACATATATGCTTAAGAAAGTTCAATATGCTCGGTCTAAAGTTTGGAGTAACATCAAAAGGCCCAATATTGCTTTTTAATATGATCTTTTTGCCACGATCACGAAAAAAACACAAATACTTCAAACTTTGGAAACTAATTATTTACTTCAAACTTATGGCGATACCTTTCTTTTGAACTCATGGAAGATAAACCAGGCATAACAAAGATTTAGACAGCAATATGGATTCTACCCTATGTGGCAAAAATATCTTGTTGAAAAGTTATATTGGACTGCCATATTGCTTGGGACAATATACCGATTGAACCTATGCAAAATATGTCTGTCCTGCACGCATTTGAGCCTCATGATAATTTATTTATTTTGTGATGCCGTGAGAGATTGATTACATTTTGGAACGGGTAAAAAATGACTTAATTTTGCATAAATGATTCAAACATTATGTAACATCACATTTCTTAAGAACCTTTATTGACTTCTTAGTGGTAATTTTATTTCCTTGTTTCTCATTTGTCAGCTTTTATCAAATTTTTTGTATTGGATTTTCATTTTAATTTTACCAATGCATTGTTGATTGCAACTTTCTCCTTAAATTTCCAGTGAGTTGTATAGTTCTACATTTTTATTAACTTCATTTTCAATTTTTTTGTGTACACTTTGATGTGCAGTTACCACGTCTATATAACGTGTACAAGAAAATGGGAATCGTTACCTCTTTCCAGAATATTTTAGATAATGTGTTTATTCCACTATTTGAGGCCACTGTTGATCCAAGTTCTCATCCTCAATTACATTTGTTCCTGATGCAGGTTAGTTGAATATGTCATATTTATGTATATTCCCTTTTTGATTGACAATTTTATAATCATTCCACTTTTCATTGATTAAATAGAGTTAATTCTCTTTGCCTTCTTTCTATTGGTCTTTTGATTGTCTAGTAGTGTTGCAGCATCACAAAAATGTTCTCATTACATAGTTGTTCTTGTTTTTGCATGTTTTATTGATCTTTAGTTTGTAATTTTATGCTAACATAACACTCTGTGTATATTGGCTTATGGCTTGTTTCTATTATCCAATGTTATTATTTTTTGTCTAATGCTACATGAGACAACTGCCAGTATGTCTTTCTATTTGACTGAAGCAGCTTCTCACTGCTCCATTTGAAGAACAATTTTCTTTGATAAGTAATCGAAATATTATTAAAAGTGTAAAGCGCCCCCAGGTACACATGAAGTATGCAAGAGAGGCCACCTAATTAGGAGGGGCAAAAAGAACAAGAAAAATATAATAACTAATCATCAAAGGAGAAACAAAGGCAGCTGTCCAAAGATACAATGTGTTGAGAAATAGAGACTTTTACTGTTTATCCCTCTTGAACCTTTTACCGTTTATCCATCTTGAACCTATGCCTGAGTCAAGTACTTGGCAAATTATGTCTCTTCTCTTTGCCCACCCTTCATTTTTCTGCATTCTTGTTGTCAGTATTGTGTGTTGAGAAATAGAGACTTTTACTGTTTATCCCTCTTGAACCTTTTACCGTTTATCCATCTTGAACCTATGCCTGAGTCAAGTACTTGGCAAATTATGTCTCTTCTCTTTGCCCACCCTTCATTTTTCTGCATTCTTCTTGTCAGTTGGGGCCCTTTAACTTGAATTGAAGCACTTGTTTATACTGATTACTAATAGGTCCTTGTTGCTGATGGCCAAACCATCTTATATGATTTTCCCTCATCTTGTCTATCTTATTGCCACCTCTTAATAGGGTTAATTGTTTCTTAATTCAGGTGGTGGGTTTTGATATTGTAGATGATGAAAGTAAACCAGAAAGGCGCCCAACTAAGCACATGCCAACACCAGTCGAATGGACGAATGAGTTCAATCCTGCATTTTCCTATTACTCTTATTACTGCTACAGTAACTTGTATATTCTCAACAAGGTCTTACTATAGTTTATCTTCTTTACAAATTAACTTCACCTTGTCCTCTTGTGTTCTAGAAATGCTCACCTTTTTTCTAATAGGTTGCATTCTTTTTCAAACCCCACCTTAGCACTCTAAGAAAACAAAAAATATGTAGTTGAAATGAATATAAAACTTTATCTTTTATTTTCAGCTTCGTGAGTCAAAAGGAATGCCAACAATAAAATTCCGGCCCCACTGTGGAGAGGTTTTTATCAACCACTTATGTTTCAGTTCCTGTCCTTTTTATAGTTATTGTGATGCTTATGATTTTCCCGACCTTTGTAGGCAGGTGATATTGACCATTTGGCTGCCACATTCCTTCTATCCCACAATATTTCTCATGGGATTAACCTGCGGAAATCTCCAGTTTTGCAGTATTTGTATTACCTTGCACAGGTTTGACCCACATTCTCTCTCTCTCTCTCTCTTTGTTATTCGATATGCTAATCAGTGTGAACTGCTCTGATGTTCTCTTGCCTGTCATAATATGCAGTTCTAAAGTTAGTTCATGGCATTGTGGAGTTTTTTTGGTAACTTTGTTAACGAATCCTGTCCCAATTTCGCTAATGTTGTAATTCCTGTTATCTTTTTAGATTGGATTGGCTATGTCACCTCTGAGCAATAACTCCCTCTTCTTGGACTATCACCGCAACCCCTTTCCCATGTTCTTCCAGCGTGGCCTAAATGTCTCGCTCTCAACCGATGATCCTTTGCAAATCCATTTAACAAAAGAACCGCTCGTGGAAGAATATAGTGTTGCTGCAAAGGTTTGTTAAATATTGTTTTATATCATTGCTCATGGTAATGTTTCTTATATAATCATATTTTGCAGGTCTGGAAGCTCAGTGCTTGTGACCTCTGCGAGATAGCTAGAAATTCTGTTTATCAATCTGGATTTTCACATCTCACAAAGGTGAGGAACTTGATGAACAGAAATCTTCAATTTGGCCTATACAAGCCTGATTTTGAAAAAAAAATAATAAAAAATAAAAATAGACCATTTAATACTGTAAATGGATTTGTACTCTGAAACTTTTTGGTTCAAGAAGTTACTACCATCCCTTTCCGTTTGTTCTCCATTTGGTTGTGGGTATGTTTGCTTTCGGCATGGAGCACCTGTTGGTACTTTATCATGGTAAACTATAGTAATGATTGTGGGTATGTTTGCTTTCGGCATGGAGCACCTGTTGGTACTTTATCATGGTAAACTATAGTAATGATAATGATAAATATTCCAGTTACTATTTTGGTTCCTTTTGCAGTTGCACTGGCTTGGTGATAAATATTGTATGAGAGGCCCCGAAGGAAATGATATTCACAAAACAAATGTACCCAATTTAAGGATTGCGTTTCGGCATGAGGCAAGTTTTATGAGTTATAACATAAACCATAAAGTGCAAGTAGTTTGATGTTTCTTGCTAATGAGATTGAGATTGAGATTGATGTTTCGCAGACATGGAAGGAAGAGATGCAGTATGTCTACTCAGGAAAAGCCCGGTTTCCTGAAGAAATAGAGCCATGAAGCAAACAATATAGAATTCCAGAATTCCTTCTTCCCTGTGAATAGGAGAGAATAGTCTTCTTCCAATCCCCTGGCTTCACTCAACAGAAAAGTTTATTAGGAGTAGCAGTTTCAAGAGGGATGAATCAATTTTCTTAGGCCAATATTATAATGTTCTATCAATCTATGCACCTGCTTAACCAATTTGTCCAGGTCGAGTGGGGATTTTAGTTTGTACAGGTAGATGGTGGTTTTGCCTTGATCTTTGGAAAAATGACTTCATTTTGAACCATCTTTAGTTTAAATTTGTCTCATTTGATTAAGACTTCGTTTACTTCGATGTAAAATGATTTTTGTCGAAAAATATTTTTAGGGAAGTCATTTTTTTTGAAAATTTTTTCTTCCGAAAACATTTTACGGTGTTTACTGCGTGCGCGGAAAATCATTTTTTTTTCATTTAATTATATTAACCTATAAAATGTAATTTTTAGCACCATACCGCTCCATTCAACACCTCAGTTAGTAGGATGACTATAGATACTACCAATGATAATTACAAAAGATTTAATAGAATGAGAGATAATCATATTGAACAATCAAATAGAGTGAGAAAAAATCATAAATATGGCAGTATAATCTGTTTTTTAGAACTCAATGAAGGATCATCAACCAATCCAGAAGACCAAATAATTCAAAAAAAATTATGGTCTAGTTATCAAACTTCTAATGTCAAATGCGTCAGTATGGTAAAGACCCTTATATATGCATGAATTGTGATGCACGATGTCCATCCATTTATTAATGCATCATGTCTGTTGTAAACTTCTCACACAAATTAAAGTAAAAACACTATTACATTTGACAATTACCGAAATACCAATCAGCCTAATTTTGACCTCAACACAAATCAAAATGCAAACCAGAAATCTACAATCATGGCCAATAGAAACTTTACTCACCTTGGATTCTAAGACTATTTAAACCAAATATCGATTTCAGAGATCCTAAAGAACTATAACCCAGAATGATGAACAGAACTCAAGTGATCAATCTAAAAACTTAAATCCTAAATTGAACTTCCCCAAAATACTCTAACCCCTTGCTCGATAAGCAAACCAATCCAACGACATCCATGACTCAATCATCTTCTTCTTCTTCTTTTCTATTTTATTCTAATCCCATAAAAGACTCACAAAAAAAGAGACAAAATACCCGTCTAAATTCCTAGACCAAACCTTCCAACACAGCAACAGAATGATATCCACAAAACCCAAAACCCCATCTCCCGAAGATTATAAGATGCCATTTTTCTCTAATAGAAAAACACATCAAAGGATAGGGTCAAAATGATTGCGATAAAAAGAAAGGTACAATTACAAATGCATAAAACTCAAAACCCATCAAGAAAAGTAAAAGTGAATTTACAAGAAACAGTAAGTAGATCAAACAAACTCATTGCCTTTCTCTGTACAATAAGTGTCATTTTATACACTGTCAATTTGCCTCTCTAATCCTAGAAACTCTTGATTTGGGATATCAACGGTATTTGCCTCAAGAAAAAAAAAATGCTTGACCTGACAAACTCAAACCCAAGCTTCCCAAACCTAGATTTCATGGGTTTTACTACAAATCGAAAATCATCAACTATATTATCACCCAACCACAGTTTAATCCAAGATTGAAAAGAACATGAGAGAGAGAGAGAGAGAGAGAGAGTGATGAGAGGAGGAAAAGAAAAATTACCTCAAGCTTCCTCCTCCTGATGAGTGTTGGCAGAGTGCTAGAGGCAACCCAAAACACCCCCCACAGAGAGAGAGAAGCTATGCCGATGTGAAGGAGAAGATGAGACCAAGAGAAAGAACTTGTGCCACTGCCGCGGTGTGTGTTTGAGCGTGAAGGAGAGAATAGTTGGGTTGGTGAGCGTGTTGAAAGAGTTTGGGGAAAATTGGTTTACGGATTTTAAAATTGGAAACCAATTTACGGTGATTAATGAAGGGTTTTCTAGTCAACGGAAAATGATTTCTGTTTGACCACTATTTTGCGTCGTAGTAAACACTGTAAAATACGGAAATTATTTTTTAGAAACTATTTTTACTTCGGAGCCTAAGATGCCGTATGATCTGAGGTAGATTCTTGCCTTGTCTACCCCATCATTTTTTACTCTAAAAGCAATGAATGATACATGAAAAAAGTGGCCCGTCCTTTTCATGAGGCTCCATTATTATTATTATTATTATATATTTTCCTAAGCATACTGTGTCTCCATTAAGAACTTAAAGAACATTATTCATTTGCAATGTTCCTAAAGGCTAAATGTGCCTTTTAATATTATCGTTTAATTTTAAGAAGAAAAAAAAAGCCTTAGCTTTTGACATGTAAAATTGCAAAAATGTCCGCCCAAATTGAAGGGAGCAATTAACGGGATGGTCTTTTTAACACATGTTGATAGTTTTTTTTTTTTTTTCTAATTAAAAAAGTGGAAAATGGCAATCAATGTAATTTTTTCCTTTGGGCATTACCATCGGAGTTTTTACACACTGTGAAATATTCGGTTTGAGTCATAGTTACTGCTTGAGAAGGCGATAACCTTGATGGTTCACATGTTAATCACATTAGATCACTTTAAACATTATGGTGCTCTTTTAAAGATCACAGTTAGTTGAGGGAATTCTTTTATATTTTTCAAAGAATATTTAATTGATGAAAAAGCTTGTTATTAAAATCCCAAAAGTATAGCCACCAATTTAACATTTATGTCTTTTAAGCATTCACATCTGGTTGAACTATGTAGGCTAAAAAATCATCTCACCCGGCTCAATAAATTACCCAACCGTTTGTTGAGGAGCTACGGTCCTCAAGAAATTTGCTAGTAATTTAGCACAATAATGCATATTATATATAATAAAAAATTCATCTATTCTCTCTCCACTAATTATTTGAGGTTGAGTGCTTTATATATGTATCTGGCTTGAATGCTGTTATTTCAATAATAGTATGTATGTTGTTAAAAAATTGAATGATGAAGATTTAGTTAAAATAATTAAAAGGTTCAGATTTGTCATAATAAATATCAATTTTTTCTCTCATCCATTATTTTATTTATTTATTAACATTTATTATCTCTATTATTCAATTTATAACAGCATACATACTGTTATTTCAATAATAGCATGTAAGTCAGATAAAAAAATAATATTTAGGGGTAATTACCTTTTGCCCCCATAAACTACAGTACTTTAACACTTTCTTCCCATAAACTACCAACTATGACACTTGACCCCAATAAACTACCATCTTATGACACTTTCCTCCTTCCGTTAGTCAAAGGGGTTAAAACTAACGGTCAACGGTCATGTGACTTGCATGTGTTATTTTAAATTTTTTTTCCTTTCATTTTTGCCTTTACTTTAGATTTTTGGATTAGAGTTTATGAGGGTAAGAGTCATTTTATTGATCTGAAGTGAGACCAAAAATGGAAAGAAAAAAATTTAAAATAGTTGACCGTTAGATTTAACCCATTTGACTGACGGAATGGGGAAAATGTCATAAGATGGTAGTTTGATGGAGTCAAGTGTCATAGTTGGTAGTTCATGGGGGGAAAGTGTCAATGCGCTGTAGTTCATGGGGGCAAAAGGTAATTACCCATAATATTTAAATGATAGAGAAAAGCGTCGAACTGGAGCAAAAAGAGGGATCAGGATCCCCTCAAATT